>SKCR01016407.1:0-213924 GCA_019454045.1 Zanthoxylum bungeanum | reverse complement strand
AATTAGAAATTGTTGTTGTAATAAATTCTATTTATTAAATTGGACCTGCGTGTCCAGCTTATCACCTTCATTCTCTTTGTATTTCTCTCTCACCTATTCCCCTCAATGTAAATGAGGTTTCTTTGAAGTGTAGTGTAACAGGTAGAAGTAATACTCGTGCTAGCATGAGGTGAGAACGGGAGAGATTTGATCTAGGATCAGTGTAAAGTATCCATCCACATATCGTTATTATTTATTATATACTCACTTTATTTATGTATTTAGAATGCATGTTTAAGGGTGTATGATGATGAGACCTTAACAAAGATAATTAAATTGGTAGCCAATTTGCACACGAAAATCCCTCAATAAATATCAAGCGTTTATTTTCCTTCCATTGAGTGATTCTTGCTCAAGATCCGAGATTGGCAGGGGTTGTTGCCAAAGTCAAGCCCTTGTCCGTCAAAGATGTGCTTGAATCATGAGGCTTTGTCCATATCGGTGTCGTGTCCAAGTTGTGGTTTGTTGGCCAAAGTCAAGACCACTTCTTGTCCATTGACATTGCTTACGAGGTTTCCATGTCAATGGGTCGGGCTTGACTGGGATCACTAGGTTTGTTGTGCCAAAGCCAAGGCCTAGTTGATTCAGAGGAAAAAGTTAGGGTATATATTCGATATATAGGCATATATTAGATATATGTTTGGGTGACTTGGAAGTCCACCTACTGGATCAAGGAGTTGGATGGGATCCAATGATCTTCGAGATCTACCTAGTTAATTATCATACAATTTGTTGGCCAAAGTCAAGATTGTGTGACATTTAACGGGATCCTAGCCCACTAGGAAACACGGTTTCCCGAGTACTCGAATAGGGTTAGAGGCTCGACGAAAAATAGTGGGAGGCAATATTGAATTTGCAACATTCGTTCGAATACTCGCTAAACGCGCTCATCTATATTTTACTCGTCATATAATCAAAAGTATTAGTTGGACTAATATTTTATGTTGTTTAAAAATACATATTTAGTTGGACTAATATACAAACTCATTCGATATATAGTTGATTTTATAATGGATTATAGTAATCAATATAATTGGATTAAAATGATAGTTGATTTTATAATTGGATTATAGTAATCAATATTAAAACTATAGTTGATTAAATTAATTGGATTATTGTAATCATTATAATAAATAGTACCTTATTAAATTGATTAAATAGTTGGACTATTGAAATCAAGAAAGTATTGAAAAGTTGAATATTTAAAATTATATAATCCTTGGGTTAAATGTTTTTAAATGATTTAATTTTCATTGGGAATTAATAATAGGTTACTTTATTAGATAAAATAACTTGTTATATCTAGGCCCATAATTAAGCAAATAAGTAGAGCATAAAATCTTTGGAAGATTTATGTGATAATGACTTTAGTGCTACTTTAATATACTTGACAATAAATCTATTAAAGTCAAAGTTTCAATTGGGCAAGTTGCACAAGGTGCACACCGATTCGATATTCTAAACCTAAGGCTTGGCAAAGTTTGTGAAATATTGAAAAGATAATTGAACATATCCCAAAGTGACTACCATTTGGATATGGAAGACACGAGGGAATTAAAGAAAGGGCGAGGCTCTAACTTTAAAAATATTTGTCAAAGTTATGTTCACTTCTAGTATTGAAATTGGATTTTAAATACTTAGTGTGGTACATAAAATATATGTATTGATGTTCAGAATCACTATGAGCGGGATACTGACTTCGAGCCGAGATTTCTGCGAATCAGAAACGGGACGAAAGTCGCTGTTTCGACCGTAGATACCTAAGTTTAGGAACTACCCTTTGGGTATGTACTTAAATTAGGAAATGTTATGATGTAACTAGTTTGACTAGAGACATTATCTCTATATCAGTGTTTAATCCGATGCAGATAAAACCTTATATTCTAGAACACTAAGTGTTTCATTATATAAAGATGATACTGAGATAAATACATTAGATGTAAATAACAGAATTTATATTTTGAATATAAATAAAATCTCAAACATATAAAATGACAAATAAATAGCTCAAATTGATCTGATCAATAGAGACTTATATGTGGCATTGTTGTCTAGGACACAATTAAACAAGACTCGTATATCCACACTTTTGAAGAGTGGATACTAGGACTGATTTGACTATTCAAATAAGGTCTGCGAATCTAGTTTATTAGGTTAAATACCTCAAATACTATTTAATTGGTAATAGTAAAAGGGCCACCGATCTGTTAGCCCTATTCATGGTGAAGTAAGTGGGCCCATATCTAGCTAGGCTAGATGTGAACATGAATATTTCGTGACCTTAACGGATGTGGCATCACGTTGTGGTTATGTGTTTCTTTTGAAGAACACAGATCGGAAACTTTTGAAGTTTCGACACGAAGTAAATAAACAGATCGGCTATAGTATTTTTCCGCCACGATAAGACCGTAATGGAAAATACTTAAGCAGTAAGTTTCATACGTAAATGAAAGAGTATGGTATTCTTTCATATGAGGACTCCTCCCGAGACACGTCAGTTAGACGGTGTGTCCGAACTAAAACCGAATTTTGTTGGACATGATAAGGTTTATCACGAGTCGCTCTGAGCTACTGTTTCCTTCAATAGGATATGTATTAACAGTACAAAACTTATTTAGAATAAGGTTCCATATAAATCTGTTTGACAGATATCATATAGGATATGAACAAGAAAGAAACGAGGTTTCTCATTCCTGATAATTTGGGTATGCCAGGCATAACGTTTGGTTGATACCAAACTAAAATACCCAAATTGGATAAGTGCCAATATAGGTTATCCTAAGGGAACCTTAAGTATAGTACTATAAATCCCACATGAGAACAATTTGATTGTTGCTCACCATGCGGTTTTCCTGAGAGGAATACCGATATGCAGTGGTCAGTGGGAGGATAGTGATGCTCGATGAAAATCAAAGTAATACTGTTCAAGGCACGAAGTCCTTAATGGAACACACAACAGTTCATCAATAATGAATCTGTACCATTAATCTTCAAATACACAAGAACTTCATAGATCGGATAGAGTCAGAAAACAACCTAGGGTATGGGTTTCTGATCTAACCTCATAAAGATGTCAATCTTATGAAGGTATATCCACCGACTACGTTTGAGGAAGTATACGAGGTATCGACTCCCTATTATGGCAAAGTGCCATGAATCCGAAATGGATTCCATGTATAACAACTATTTTGGATACTAGTTGTTGTGCCACAAGGCATTGTGCCTACTGGTACATTAAACTCTTCAAGGAAGACATACATGGAAGGCAACATACCAACGCACAAAGCTGGGCTTTTGACCGAAAGGTATTGTTATCAACATTGTGTTAATAATGGTTCAACCTTTTACCTGTTGCCATGGTAAATCCATTTTGAAAATGCTTGTTGATAACTGCGTATTTCATTTATGAAATGTGTCAGTTACAAATCAAAATCGCTTTCCTGAAAAGGAAACCTTTTGGAGAATGTTTATAACATTCTGACGATTTTGTATAACCGATAAACAAGGTTTGCGGGTTATTCGATCCATGTTTGGATTAATGCAAGCATAAGGTTCTTGGAACTGTCGTTTTGAAATAATCATAATGGTTTATGATTTGACTCAAAACGAAATAATTCTTGTGTATAAATGGAGGTTAGTGGGAGGGAACTGACAGTGAAATTCCCATAAAGCTATTGTTGAAAGCTTGGCTTTCATAGATATTCTTTCAATAGAAATTCTTCGTAGAATTCTGGGGAGTAACAACCTTTATTCGAGGAATAAAGATCTACTGGGATAGATTTGGAGTTTGTTAACACTCTCTGGGAAATTGTACATTTAAAATGTACTTGTATTGGTGTCTCATACGCTTCGAGCATATGGAGTCACAATCTGGTCAATCCTAGTGATAGTCACTAAATTGAAATTAAGAACATCTTTTAGTATCTTAGAGAACTAAAGATACTGTCTTAAACTATGGAGAAGGAGAACTTGAAGTGACTGGGATCACTGCTGCAAGTTTCCAAACAATTAAATACTACGGTACTATAAAGTTAGAATTACGGGACAGTGAGCAGGAAATCTTCCGAGCAAGATAACTGTTGCCGAATAAACAACAAATTCGGATTATTGCTGCAGCTGAGGCAGCAATAGAAGCCATTTGGGTCGAAAATAAATCTAATTAGATTAGATATAGTTCTTTTAGCAGCTGAGCTAGGCGTCAGCACAGGCTAAGGAATTGAAGGTCTCATCGACGATCCAGATATATACTTCTATATCATCTGATTCGTTCGGATCATACATCGTGGCGATGTGATGATCGTATAAATCGCATCAAACGATAATCAAACAAATCCGCTGACGAAAACCTTTCCTCAGCAATTTGAGCGAACCGTACATAGTTCGGGTGTGGGACACTTGAGTGACTGGCTATGTGCCAAGTGGGAGATTGTTGGATAAAATGACCCATAGCGTCACTATTTGCACAGATCATTGTGTTGTTGTAGCAAATTAACTATGTGACAAGAAAATTGCACTCTCATCATTTGTGATTAGATCACCATAGATATATAAATGAAGAGAGGTCCCTATGATTAGTTCCTGGACTAAGAATGATATGAGACAGTATCAGTCCCCGAAGGATTAATCATTAAATATCCATAGCCGGAGTATTATCGAGACTGGACATCGATAATGCGGAATAGGTTAGTATTGCACTTGTGTGCGTTGTGAGGGCACAACGGCATAGTTCTCATATATATAAGTATTGGATACTTATGCAAGTGCGATAGGAGGTCGTGTTTCACCGATGGTACGGGAAACAGCTTCGCTCTGGATAGACCCTTCGGAATCCCATTGGTATTATGACTA
Source organism: Zanthoxylum bungeanum (assembly GCA_019454045.1). NCBI lineage: Eukaryota > Viridiplantae > Streptophyta > Magnoliopsida > Sapindales > Rutaceae > Zanthoxylum > Zanthoxylum bungeanum. Next base: position 209,037 of record SKCR01016407.1, on the reverse strand, counting down.
TGTGTCTATGGGAGGCCGAAATCAAGGTAGGTGTGTATAGTCTTAACCTGAGACTTACATCGCTAATACTTACGATAATCGGTAGACTTTGGTCTTGGTGGTACAGGGCTTTAACCGTTTCTGCGTACACCACTTCTGGGTTTATCAGAGAGTCGTAGTGTATTGGGTGTGTATAGTCTTATCTAGGATAAAATATCGTCTAGAGAGAGATAACGATTAATTTGGAATTAATCGGTAAATTAATATATTCGATATATTAAACAAAATTAGATTTCGACGCGGAATTAAAATTAGATTTTAATTTGGGCGAACGAATTAATTTAGAATTAATTCGTTAGCGACGTGAATAGTGAATTCGCTAGGCGTAATCATTTAATTACGACACGACGGAAAAATCGTTAATTTGGAATTAACGAACCCAAGCCCGAGTGTGATTGCGAGCGCATTCGTATTTCGAATTCGAGTGCGGCGATGCAAGTCACATCAAGCGTCAAATCAATCGTCACATCAAGCGTCAAATCAAAAGTCACTTTGAGTGATTGATTGATTGATTGATTGATTGATTGATGGATTGATGGAATGCCTTGCATCACATCACTTTATTAAAGTGACATGTGAATAGTTGATGTAAGTTGGTGTAATAGTGTTTGGAGGGAAAATCATTTACTTTTGGTTTTATTTAAATCAATTAAGTATTTGGTTTTATTATTTTTTCTTGGAAAATATATAAAGGCTTTTTGGAAAAGCTTTACCAACCATAACACACAACTTTCTTCTCTCTCAATTTCTCTCTTTTCTTCACGCCAAAACAGTGTTTTTCTTCACTGGTTTTGAACCAGAAATGGCGTGACACATAGGGGAGCAAGAGTGGTTTTTCATGGTGAGAAATCAAGTGCTAGCACACTTACGAGACTTGCGAAGGTGGTAGGGAGGTTCACCCATGAGCCGGGATCCGTTTGACGAGGCTTGGAGCTTCGTTTCTCAACTCAAAATTCTGTTTTTGGAGGCAGTGGACTGCATCATTTTGGGGCCCTTGGCAGTGAGCTTTTTGGCTTGATTCGTCTCCAAATCGACTCAACCAACCGATGTAAGTATTCTGCTATCTTCGTTGGTGTGTTCACACATTGTTTTCATGTCTTGTTTCATCTTGGGACCTAGATTAATTACCAACATACACTTGCATGAGTATCCAATACCCATATATATGAGAACTATGTTATTGTCCCTCACAACTCGCACAAGTGTAATACTAGTCTATTCCGCATTATCGATGTCCAGTCTCGATAATACTACGACTATGGATATTTAATGATTAATCCTTCGATGACTGATACTGTCTCATATCATCTTAATCCAGGAACTAATCATAAGGACCTCCTATCATTTATACATCTAGGTGATCTAATCACAAATGATAAGAGTGCAATCTCATTGTCACATAGTTAATTTGTACAACAACACCATGATATGTACAAATAGTGACGCTATGGGTCATAATTGTCCAACAATCTCCCACTTGGCCTATAGCCAGTCACTTGAGTGTCATACACCCGAACTATGTACGGTTTGTTCAAACTACTGGGGAAAGGCTTTCGTCAGCGGATTTGCGTGATTATCGTCCGAAGTGATTTATTCGATCATCACATCACCACGATGTATGATCCGAACGAATCAGATGAATAGTTGAAGTATAAATCTGGATCGTTGATGAGACCATTATTCTTTAGCCTGTGCTGACGCCTAGCTTAGCTACTAACAGAACTATATCTATTCTAATTAGATTTATTATCTAACCAAATGGTTTCTATTGCTACCTCAGCCGCAGTAATAACCCGCATTTGTTGTTTATTCAGTAATATTATCTTGCTTGGAAGATTTCCAGCTCACTTTTCCGTTATTCAAACTGTTTAATACCGTTATTTTTAACGGTTAGGAAACTTGCAGCAGTGATACCAGTCACTTCAAGTTCTCATTCGCCATAGTTTAAGACATCATCCTTAGTTCTCTAAGATACTAACGGATGTTCTTAATATCAATCCAGTGACTATCACTTGGATTGACCTGTTTGTGACTACATATGCTCAAAGCCTATGAGACACTAGGTAACGTACATTTTTCAATATACGATTTCTCAGAGAGTGTTAACAACTTTAAATCTATCCCAGTAGATCTTTATTCCTAGAATAAAGGTTGTTTCTCCCAAGAATTCTACGGAGAATTTTCATGAAAGCCAAGCTTTCACCAATTGTAATATGGGAATATCATTTCCAAGAAATGACATATCATCATTGTTTAGGACAGTCACTTTTAGTGCGCTCCCATTAACCTTCTTATATACACAAGAATTATTTCTCGTTTTGAATTAAATCATAAACCATTATGATTACATCAAAATGATAATTGCGAGAACTTAATGCTTGCTTTAATCCAAACATGGATTCAATAACCTGCAAACCTTGTTTGATATTTTTGGTACGACAAAACCGTCAAGATGTTATAAATATCCTCCAAAGAGGTTTCCTTTTAAGGAAAGTGATTTTGACGTTCAGCTGCCATATTTCATGAATGAAACATGCAGCATCAGCAAGCATTATCCAAATGGATTTAATGTGGCAACAGGTAAAAGATTTCGTCGTAATCAACACAATGTTGATAACGATACCTTTCCTGCTACAAGCCTAGCTTAGTACGTTGGTATGTTGCCATACATGTATGTCTTCCTTGAAGACTTATTAGTACCAACAGACACAATGTCTTACGGTACAACAACTAGTGTCCAAAGATAGTTTATATACATGGAATCGATTTCGTACTCATGGCACTTTGCCATAATAGGGAGTCGATATCTTGTATCATTTCCTCATATGTAGTCAGTTCGTATTCCTCAATAAGATTGACATCTTTATGAGGTGAGATCATAAACCCATACCCCAGGTTGTTTTCTGACTTTCTTCGATCTACGTAGTTCTTGTGTATTAGAAGATTACTGGTACAGTTTCATCCTTGATGAACTGTTTGTGTTCCATTTCGGACTTGGTGCCTTGAATAGTATTACTCCGATTTTCATCGAGTTTTTACTATCATCCCACTTACCACTGCATATCGGTATTCCTCTTAGGAAAACCGCATGGTGAGCAACAATTACATTGTTCTTAAGTGAGTTGTATAAGTACTATACTTTTTGGTTTCCCTAGGATAGCCTACAATTGGCACTTATCCAATTTGGGTTCTAGTTTGGTATCATCTAAACGTATGCCAAACATTCCCAAATCATCAAGAATGAGAAAACCCCGTTTCTTTCCTGTTCATATCTAATATGAAATCTGTCAAACAGACTTTCATGGAACCTTATTCGAAATAAGTATTGCACTGTTAATGCTTATCCCTTTGAAGGAAAATGGTAGCTCAGAGCGACTCATGATTAACCTTATCATGTCCAATAAAATTCGGTTTCTCCGTTCGGACACACCGTCATATTGACGTGTTCCAGGAGGAGTCCTCATTGAAAGAATACTATACCCTTTCAATTAATTTGAGAAACTTATTGCTTAAGTATTTTCATCATGGTCTAATAATGATGGTATAAATACTTTAGTCGATTTGTTTGTCCATTTCATGTCGAAACTCTAAAAGTTTCCGATTTGTGTTTCAAAAGAAACATATAACCATAACGTGATGCCACATCCATAAAGGTCACAAAATATTCATATCCACCTCTAGCCTTGCTAGATATGGGCTCACTTACGTCACTATGAACAAGGGCTAACAGATCGATGGCACTTATACTTTTACCAAGTAAATAGTGTTTTAGGTACTTTACCTAATAAACTAGATTCGTAGACATCATTTGAATAGAATCAAATCCGTCCTAGCACCCACTCTTCAAAAGTGGGGATATACAAGTCTTGTTTAATTATGTCCTAGACTACAATGCCACAATTAAGTTTCTTCTGATCAAATCAGTTTAAGTTATTAGTTTGTCGTGTCATATGTTTGAGATTTATTTATATTCAAAATATAAATTCTGTTATTCACATCTAATGTGTTTATCTCAATATCATCTTTATATAATTAAATACTTTAGTGTTCTAGAATATAAAGGTATACTCGCAACGAGTTATACTCGATATAGAGATAATGTTTCTAGTCAAACTAGTTACATTATAACAGTTTCCTAATTTAAGTACATACCGAAAGGGTAGTTCCTAAACTTAGGTATCTACGGTTAAACAACGACTTTCGTCCCGTTTCTAATTCGTAGATTAATCTCAATATGAAGTCAGTATCCTGCTCTAAGCAGATTCTGCACATCAGTACATATATTTATGTACCACTTTTAGTATCTAAAATCCAATTTTAATACTATTAGTGAACATGTTTATGACAAACATATTTAAAGTCAGAGCCTTGCCCCGTCTTTAATTCCTTTATGTCTGCCTGGGGCTGGAATTGTGTCTGCCCCGTACGAAGTACATATCGGATGTCTGGTAACTAGTCTCTATAATCGGACGAACATTACCTAGTCATATCATCCCGATGACTGCAGTACTTAAGAGTACTAGTTCCGTATCGTACATGACATCATCTCCACTATGACTGGAGTGATACTTCCGTCTTGACATCACACCCAATACACTACGATTCTCAATATGCCCAGCAAAGGCGTACACAGAACCGGTTAAAGCCCTGGACGACCAAAACCAAAGCATATTGATTGTCGCAAGTATTAGCGGTGCAAGTCTCAAGTTAAGACCAAATACACCTACCCTGATTTCGGACTTCCATAGACACATAGTCATACCACCAATGGAATTTCGAGTGGTCTATCCAGAGCGAAGCTGTTTCCGTACCATCGGTAAACACAACCTCCTATTACACTTGCATGAGTATCCAATACCCATATATATGAGAACTATTCTATTGTGCCCTCACAACTCGCACAAGTGTAATATTAGTCTATTCCATATTATCGATGTCCAGTCTCGATAATACTACGACTAGGGATATTTAATGATTAATCCTTCGAGGACTGATATTGTCTCATATAATCTCAATCCAGGAACTAATCATAAGGACCTTCTATCATTTATACATCTAGGTGATCTAATCACAAATGATAAGAGTGCAATCTCATTGTCACATAGTTAATTTGTACAGCAACACTATGATCTGTACAAATAGTGACGTTATAGGTCATAATTGTCCAACAGGTGAAATTTTGCTTCAATTTGTTTTATCAAAGCTAGCACTTTAGGAGTCAAAAGGTGATAGGGAAACTTACCCAAGAGTTTGGAACTCAAAATGAGGCCTTGGAGCTTTTACAATAAAGAAAACGCCTTGAACTTCATCCGATCAAAGTGAGTTTTTCCGCAACTTTCTTTGATTTATTCACACACATATCATGTTTAAGAGACCTTGGGAGTCTTAGAGACACTAACATGTGTGTGTGTATATATGAGTAGAGCATAATAGAAAATTGATAACTTTGAACTCCTAATGATTTGATAGTTCATATATATTTAGATGGTGAATGTTATAACATGTTTGACTTATATACTTTGGTTGTACATGGTTACTTACAGAGTTATATAACTCACACAAAACTAGTTTGATAGTTTTACAGGTTGGCTACCAATTGGGTCAATCATTTAGCTTTGGAAATTATGCCTCGAGACACAGATCACCTAAGTTACAGTCACCCTCGCAATTGTGCTCAGAGAAGTTTTAAAAATTTAGGATATTTGGTTATTATGTGTTTTGTCGTGTTGAGCACGCTATTTGTATTTATTAAGTAAAAGATGTTATTGCATTTGATATGGGCACATAGCCTTTAAGTGTTGATTTTGTTCTTAATGTCTTTTGTGTGGACCTAAGGTCCTTTTGATATGTAATGTCTATTTAAGATTTCGTTTTGATGCTAGACTTTGTTCCAGATTGTCTAGTTTTAGGATATATTATGTCCGATTTTTTTTTATAAATTTATAGGCTTATAGAGATGAGTTAATCCTGTCTCCTTCCGGTAGTACCTTGCCTCTGGTGGGGTGTTATAGTCGTGGTATCAGAGCCAAGTTTTAGGTGTCGGTGACTATAGCTATAGGGTATCCGATCGTCTGAGTAAGTCTATTATTGCAAATAGACTATTTAGTTCTCATGTTTGTAACTTGAAATATTTTTCTAGTACATAGTATGATGTGTAATGGTTTTGACTTGATATGGGTGATTCGAATTATCTATACATGTTTGTATGCCATGAATATATGTATGTATATATGTATACTAGTTGCAAGTATATGAATATGAATATGTATATGATGTGAATTTAATGTGATTTAAGGTATGAGTAATCCGATGATGTTGAAAGTCTGAATTGTGAACGAATATTTTGATTTATGTTTTGAAAACTTGGCATTTGATTTTTGGAATAAAAGTGTTTTGTAAAGAAAAAAGAAAGAGAAAAAAGAAATAAAAATTATAGATATTTTAATTTTTATTATAAATGATAAAGAAAATATTTATGCCTTGATGTTTGATTCACGTTTTCATGTTATGAGATTTATTGATATGTTTCCGTTGAGATGCTTGATGATATATTTCCATCTTGGAGCTTGACAATGGTTTTGATATTTTTAAATCGTAAAAATTTATTTTTGTCGAGACACTTGAAAATTTATTTTAGTCATAATGCTTGATAGTTTTATGTTTTTGACCATCCGTGGCGCTTGTATATGTTTCGTTCTGGCTTACCCAGGGTGTTTGTTTTGGGGTCCAGACCATCGAAAAATGACTGGCTCGCTACTCTGTCGACATGGTTTTTACACTGTCCGATCAGTACGTGCGACTTGAACATTGGATGCTTGATATGTATTTTGAAAATTTTGTATCAAGGATTTATTTTTGATTCAAAAATATTTATGTTTTGGGGTGGAAATAATGATTTCAAAAGAATAACAATTTGATTTTGAAACATTTCGATATCATTTATGATATTATATGATATGATATGATATGTTTCTGTCAAGACGCTTGTAAATGAATTGTATGGTTTTATAATTTGATATGATATATTTCCATCGTAGTACTTGTATAGGGGTCTGTCCAAATGCAGCGGACCAACCCGTTACCCTCTGTCGATAAGGGATCATTTCGCTTATTATGTGATATGTGCGAGCGATTTGGACACTGGGTGCTCGTCATGTTTCATTTAGTTAAGTTTATATTGGACGTTTGATACGGATTTACGATGAAGACGGATTTCAAAATTGATTTTGTTTAAAGTAAAACAGTTTTTCAAACGTGTTTTTGAGATGGTTTTTGAAATAGATTATTTTACGTTTTCCATTTTGATGATGAAAGAAATTGACAGATTTCTGACTATCAACATCATAAGAGTACTATAATTATGTGTGACTTTTGGTTGTGACGACTAATGTATGTATTGGTATAAAAGTTCACATTTGTTATAGGAGCACGCATATATGTTAATAGTTTAATTTTGGATCTTTTGAATATTGTGACGGTTATGTATGCTATGTTGTCAGTCATATAATATTATATGTGCGATTGGATATGTGCGTATGTAAACTTTGGTGTTGATGGCGTTTACATATGTGATACAAAATGACATGATGTGAAATGATTGATTTTCGTTTCAGATTATGGATGGAATGAATAGTGTGAAATTCGTATTATGTTTTCCTTTTTTGATATTGCATTTGACTACCTGTAAATGAATTTATATTATGTTCTTCATTTCTGATGATGCTTGTGATTAACTGTATAGAATTCATGTTTGGCTTTGTTTCTATTGATAAATGAATTTGAAACGGTCTGAGCGTGTTCCTATGAATTAATGGGAATTGGAATGATAAGTTTGATGTAATTTTGGTATGAAACAATTAATTCAATTTATTTTGCTTTTGCTTTGAAATAGCATGGTTTGTATTGATGCATGAAGTACGTAACTTTTGATAATGTGTAAAGTGGGATAAGTTGGAAATATAGATAACATTGTAAAGTATGTGCGTTCGGTTCTGAATGATTGGACATAATGACGGGGAAATTTCAAGGATGAAATTTATATAAGGAGAGAAGGATGTAATATCCCAAATTTTTCGGAACAGTATGGGAAAGTTACCGATTAAAGTTACGGATTTGGAACAGGATGCTATTCTAAAATAAGAATTTATGTGTTGAAAAATAAATCGAAACATTTTAAAGTGAAGATTTATCATGTTGGAAAATGCGTGGTTTCAAGAATAGGATATGCGAATTCCATTTATATAGTTATATACGTAAAAGTTTCTTGTTTCGGCTATATAAATAGCAAACGAACTCTGATTGAGATGATTCTTAAACCATTGGACTCTTTGTTTCGAGATGAACAACTTTTGAATTAAACACTTTTCGAAATTTACAGCAAACGGGTTTCAACAATGTAAAGTTCCGAGAAATCCCCATGACAAGGGCCTAATTAGAATTTCGCGGGGGTATAAAAATAAATTTCAGAAACTTCTATATAAATACCTATAGTTTTTTTTTTTTTTTTGTAATTGTGGAAAACTTTGGCCAAGCTTTGGCCTTCTAGAATATTGAAGTAAGATGCGCTTTGCTTTTCTTGCCTTATTGCAAACTTTGGCTTTATCTCCTTGAGAATAGCCATTAACTCTCCAAGAGTTATTAATTGCAATATAATACTTCTAAGATCTAAGAATAGATCTATGAACATCCTTCAATTTCATTATCATACTTTAAGGATCTAATCCTTAGTTGTGATTAAGAAATTAAGGAGTCTATTTGGCAAGATTAACGGATTACGCACTAAAGTTATCATCACATGAATCTTCCAAAGATCATACTCTACTATTTGCTTAACTCCGGGCATAGCCCCAAGATGTTATTTTATCAAATAAAGTAACTTCTTAATTTTCAGGACCATCCTGAAATTTTATTCCCAATTTGAAAATTAAAGTCGTTTAAACACATTTTCCCTAGGATTATGTTTTAAACACTAATCTTTCAATTTATCTTGATTCTAATAGTCCAACTATTTAATCAACGATTTCAGGTACTATGATATATAATGATTACTATAGTCCAACTATATAATCAACTATACTTTGATTTGTTAAATTCAATTATATTGATTACTATAATCCAATTATAAAATCAACTATTAATTGAATAGTTTGAATACAGTCCAACTGTTTTAAAACAACGATTTAAATATTAGTCCAACTAACATTTATTTATTTGATGAATGATATTTGATTGAGCGCGTATGGTAAGTTATTAAATGAATATTGCAAATCTAAAACTTGCCTCCCACTATTTTTCGGCGAGCCTCTAACCCTCTGTCGAGTACTCGAGAAACCGTGTTTCCTAGTGGGCTAGGATCCCGTTAAATAACACACAATCTTGACTTTGGCCAACAAATTGTATGATACTTAACTAGGTAGATCTCTAAGATCAATTGGATCCAATCCAATTCTTAGATCCAGTAGGTGGACATCCAATTCCGAAACATATATCTTATATATGACAATATATCCAATATATTGCCTAATCTTTTTCCTCTGAATCAACTAAGCCTTGGCTTTGGCACAACAAGCTTAATGATCCCAGTTAAGCAGAACCCATTGACCATGGAAAGCTTCGTAATCAATGTCGATGGACAAGAAGTGATCTTGTCTTTGGCCAATAAATCACGACTTGGACAAGACACCAATATAGAACAAAGCACTCGTGATTCAAACGCATCCTCGATGGACAAAGGCCTTGACTTTGGCCAACAAGCCAATGCAAGTCTTGGATCTTGAGTAAGAATCACTCAATGGAAGGAAAAACGCTTAATATTTAGCGAGGGTTTTTTCATGTGCAACCAATTTATTATCTTTGTTCAGGTCTCATCATCATACACCCTTAAACATGCATTCTAAACACATAATAAGGTGCGTAAATAAAATAATAATAATATGCGGATGGATACTTAACACATTGATCCTAGATCAAATCTCTCACTTTCCTCTCTCTCGCTAGCACAAGTATTTACTTTTACCCGTTACACTACACTTCTAAAAAAACCTCATTTACATTGAAGGGAATAAGTGAGAAGAGAAATACAATGAGAAAAGAGGTAATAGGCTGGACACGCAGATCCAATTTAATAAATTCCAAATTTATTACAATAATTTCTAAAATTACCCCACCCATCTAATATCCATCCGATATTCATTATTCATGCATCGCAACCATGTATTCACACAAGCATGCTATCAATCAATATAATCAAATTAATTAATCTGATAATTAATGATCATCCAAGGTTCAAACAACGATTTGATTTCGCACGAGTCAAACTCATTTTGCGAATAAGTACTCAAAGTACGAATTCTCAAATTAAATTAAACTACTGTACGGGCCAAAAATAGGCCCAGGGATAAAATCATCATTTATCACAAGGCCAACCAACGAATCAGGAGCCAATTAGCAGATCCACGGGCTCCCTCATGGGCCCAAGCTTGTTAACATAAAGAGAGCCAAACGGACACCAGTTACAGAAGTCAAGAAGAGAATCCAAACTCATAATTACCATCATGAAGTTGACGGTTTCGAAGGGGAAAGTCGATCGTCAGTTATCAGGCATAAATCACCTGAATTAAACGATCATTGAAGGGGACTCCAACGGGAAGAATAGAGACACATCAGGGAACCTATAAAATAAGAAGACAAAACAATAGAAATGGATCGAAGAAAAAACTATTCTCATCGTCAAGAACTCCAATTCACCGCCCTCACGGCTAGCAAATCTGTGGTTGAGGTATTCCGTAGACCTTGACCCTCACTTCTAGAATTCATACACTATTAGGCTAACTTGAGCGTCGGAGTGCCTACGGCTTCCACCACACTGGTGGGCAGTAACCTCATCTTTCGCTCTACTCTTGTTTTACAGGTTCGTTCGTGCCCCTCAGCTCCCTTTTTTGATTGTGGACCTCGACCGAAACTTCAAAACCCTTCTTTCGGGTATCGCTGAATGGAGAAAAGAGCTACAACCTCAGATGTTCACCACAAAATTTCATCTGTGTCTTCCTCATTTGACACGACAACATCAGAAATCATAAAAACATTTAATGTACTCAAGTCAGAGGTTGATTCGACGTTTTAAAGACCACCATCTACTCGCCATTTGCCTTAACACCTAATAAAATATAGGTATCATACTAACAACCTCTTGACATGACATTTTAGGAAATCAATAGTCTAATACGACATGTCGAGTGTGATTACTCCTGAACCACAATCTGGTTCAGTCAACTGGGGACATCCCCCAGATGACTCACATCGAGTCACAAAAATTATGGAATACACTCATCTCATACGACATGTCGAGTGTGATTACTCCTGAACCACAATCTGGTTCAGTCGACCGGGGACATCCCCCAGATGACTCATGTCGAGTCATAAAAACATTGAATACACTCGTCTCATACGAATGTCGAGTGTGATTACTCCTGAACCATAATTTGGTTCAGTCGACCGGGGATATCCCCCAGATGACTCATATCGAGTCACAAAAACATTGAATACACTCATCTCATACGACATTTTGAGTGTGATTACTTCAGAACCATAATCTGGTTCAGTCGACCGGGGACATCCCCCAGATGACTCATGTCGAGTAACAAAAATTATGGAATACACTCGTCTCATACGACATGTCGAGTGTGATTACTCCTGAACCACAATCTGGTTTAGTCGACCGGGGACATCCCCCAGATGACTCATGTCGAGTCATAAAAACATTGAATACACTCGTCTCATACAACATGTCGAGTGTGATTACTCCTGAACCATAATCTGGTTCAGTCGACCGCGGACATCCCCCAGATGACTCATGTCGAGTCATAAAAATTATGGAATACACTCGTCTCATAAAGACATGTTGAGTGTGATTACTCCTGAACCACAATCTGGTTCAGTCTACCGGGGACATCCCCTAGATGACTCATGTCGAGTCACAAAAACATTGAATACACTCGTCTCATACGACACGTCGAGTGTGATTACTCTTGAACCACAATCTGGTTCAGTCGACCGGGGACATACCCCAGATGACTCATGTCGAGTCACAAAAATTATGGAATACACTCGTCTCATACGACATGTCGAGTGTGATTACTCCTGAACCACAATCTGGTTCAGTCGACTGGGGACATCCCCCAGATGACTCATGTCGAGTCACAAAAATATTGAATACACTCGTCTCATACGACACGTCGAGTGTGATTACTTCTGAACCACAATCTGGTTCAGTCGACCGAGGACATCCCCAGATGACTAATGTCGAGTCACAAAAATATTGAATACGCTCGTCTCATACGACACGTCGAGTGTGATTACTCCTGAACCATAATCTGGTTCAGTCGACCGGGGACATCCCCCAGATGACTCATATCGGGTCACAAAAATTATGGAATACACTCGTCTCATACGACATGTCGAGTGTGATTACTCCTGAACCACAATCTGGTTTAGTCGACCGGGGACATCCCCAGATGACTCATATCGAGTCACAAAAACATTGAATACACTCGTCTTATACGACACGTGGAGTGTGATTACTTCTAAACTATAATTTAGTTCAGTCGACCGGGGACATCCCCCAGATGACTCATGTCGAGTCACAAAAACATTGAATACACTCTTCTCATACGACACGTCGAGTGTGATTACTCCTGAACCACAATCTGGTTCAGTCGACCGTGGACATCCCCCAGATGACTCATGTCGAGTCACAAAAACATTGAATACACTCGTCTCATACGACACGTCGAGTGTGATTACTCCTGATCCACAATCTGGTTCAGTCGACTAGAGATATCCCCAGATGATTCATCTCATGTCATAGAACCTTGGAACTCACTCGTCTCATACGACAAGTGGAGTAACTCTAGAACCACCATTTTTAACAGTCGACCAATGCCACTTATGTTCGTGGTTTGTTTGTTATACATGATAGATTACAAGACCAATGCCATCAGTGAAATAATTATCCCTATCTTGATTCATTCGACAGACTCGGAGGTACTCCCCAAGTCTGGGACTTCCAAACTTAGAGAGTAGGGGATAAAATGTACGGGCCAAAAATAGGCCCAGGGATAAAATCGTCATTTATCACAAGGCCAACCAACGAATCAGGAGCCCATTAGCAGATCCACGGGCTCCCTCATTGGGCCCAAGCTCGTTAACATAAAGAGATCCAAACGGACACTAGTTACAGAAGTCAAGAAGAGAATCCAAACTCATAATTACCATCATGAAGTTGACGGTTTCGAAGGGGAAAGTCGATCGTCAGTTATCAGACATAAATCACCTGAATTAAACAATCATTGAAGGGGACTCCAACGGGCAGAATAGGGACCCCGCATCAGGGAACCTATAAAATAAGAAGACAAAACAATAGAAAGGGATCGAAGAAAAAACTATTCCCATCGTCAAGAACTCAAATTCACCGCCCTCACGACTAGCAAATCTGTGGTTGAGGTATTCCGTAGACCTTGACCCTCACTTCTGGAATTCATTCACTATTAGGCTAACTTGAGCGTCGGAGTGCCTACGGCTTCCACCACACTAGTGGGCAGTAACCTCCTCTTTCGCTCTACTCTTGTTTTGCAGGTTCGTTCGTGCCCCTCAGCTTCCTTTTTTGATTGTGGACCTTGACCGAAAACAGAATCCACAACTACAACATTAAATCCAATTTAACTTGTATTTAATACTAATTCACTATTTTTCCTAATTAAATATTTACACTTTATATTGAACTTTTGCGACTTAGATTCCAAATCTAATCGTTACGAGTCTCAAAGCCCGAATAACGTCCAATGTTAATTTAATTAAAGTCCAATGGGCTTTCAATTAATTTCTTAAGGCATGGGCTTTTGGTCAACATGGGTCAAACCCAAAGACTAAAGCCAATTTAAAGGAATCACCTTTATATGCCTTTGAAACCAATTTAGGCCCATTAGACCCAATTAAAGTTAAAGGTCCATTAATCGCATTTGGACTTTAAGGAAACGGTTTTGGGCCCAATTGGATCCAACAAATTTAGCCTAAACCTAACTTGGTACAACCAAGCCCATTAAAGCCCAATTACACCTTTAAAGCCCAATTTCCAAAATTAGCCCAATTAATTAAATCATAAAATTCCAATTTCATAATCTAATTAACCTAAAGTGCATTACATAATTAACTAACCAAATCAATACTTCCAAAACACCAATTAGCCCAATTAATCATGCTCATCAACATTAAATCATGTCCAACACAATTTAACAAAAATCAAACCCATTACCACATGCTACTTATGTCTCGGCCAAGGAGGGGATTTCATGAATTCAATCCAATTAAATTCAATTCAACATTAAATCAATATTCCCAACATGATTCCAACTCATCCAATGAATCAAAAAATCAAAATCCAAGACATTTAGGGCTTATATGTATTCGGCCATGCCAAACCAAAAGGGGAAAAATGATCCAATCATAATTTCTTCAAATTTATCCAATCAATCCTCAATAAACATGTTTTAAGCATACTCAAACATCCAATTTAATTAAATCATTCTCAAACATATTTTACCCAAATTTTAACCCTAAGTCATATTTCATGATTTTCATCGCTCTGATACCATTGTAAGAGTTCTACGGTCCCGAGGATCGAATCAAAAGCATAAAAACATGTGTTAATACAATCAAGGAAGTTCCAGAATACTTACATCGATCGGTTGAGCGACGCGGTAGACAACAAAACTTTATTTTCTGCCTCTCTCCAAGCTCGACAGTGAGCAGGCCACTGTCCTCTATTATTCGGCCATCTCTAAGAATCCAAGCTCTAAACTTTCGAATGGTGATTCCATGCTCGCGGGTGGGTTTCCCTATTACCTTCGTACGACTCCGAATGTGCGCTAGCACTTTGATTTTGTAACAAAATCATGTCTTTTCTCCACCTACAGCTCACAGCAGTGAGCAGAATAAGAGATGAAGAACAGCCCTTGTTGGGTGAGAGAGCGAAGAAGAAATATGAAAAAGAGAGATATCTTGGTTGTTGTTGCAATTGTGTATCTAATACAATAATTATTAAAAGTAAAATACCAAAATCAAATAAAGGTAAATAGCTTTTAATTAATCCAACAACTCACATCAACCATCACACTTGAGTGTCAAACACTCAAACATCAACTTACATCAAGTCAATAAAGTTGTCAAGTCACATCACTCAAAGTGATAAGTGATTTGACGCTTGAAGTGACTAACGATTTGACGCTTGATGTGACTAATGATTTAACGCTTGATTTGACTTGTGTGCCACACTCGAATTCGAAATGCGAATGCGCTCGCAAACAATCCCAGGCTCGGATTCACTAATCCCAAATTAACGAATTTTCCATTGCGTCGTAATTTAAATCTAATTTAATTAAATAATCATGCCAAGCATAATTACTATTCACGTCGCTAACGAATTAATTCTAAATTAATTCGTCCGCCCGGATTAAAATCTAATTTTAATTCCGAGTCGAAATCCAATTTCGTTTAATATATCGAATATATTAATTTACTGATTAATTCCAAATTAATCGTTATCTCTCTTTAAATGATATTTTATCCCAGATAAAATATCTCCGTAATTAATCACAAATTAATTTTCTCTCTCATCTAATTAATCCCAGATTAATAAAGTGCGAGTCATAGTCATCGGTGAATCTTCGGGAAGTGACCCATGAGATCCCCGGGTATGTTAGCAGTAAATTCGGTTGTCAGACTATCTGAATACGTATGTACTTAGTACTACGTTTTACCGATTTACAAGACAAGGTTGGCCTCTACAAAGCGTCATGCCTACCCAATTCTCCAGAAATAAGCTTACATGAATAAGCGATCTATATCAGACGTAGTATACGTGGTATCATGTATATCGATCCAGTATCGAATGTCACGTGGTAGGCCTGGGGCTGGAATTGTGTCTGTTTCGTACGAAGCACATATCGGATGTCCGGTAACTAGTCTCTATAATCGGATATACATGACCTAGTCATAATATCCTGATAGCTACAGCATTCAAGAGCACCAGTCCTGTATCCTACGTGACATCATCTCCACTATGACTGGAGTGATACTTCCGTCTTGACATCACACCCAATACACTACGATTCTCAATATACCCAGCAGAGGCGTACATAGAACCGGTTAAAGCCCTGGACGATCAAAACCAAAGCATATTGATTGTCGCAAGTATTAGCGGTGTAAGTCTCAAGTTAAGACCAAATACACCTACCCTGATTTCAGACTTCCATAGACACATAGTCATACTACCGATGGAATTCCAAAGGGGTCTATCCAGAGCGAAGCTGTTTTCCGTACCATCGGTAAAACACAACCTCCTATTACACTTGCATGTGTATCCAATGCCCAAATATATGAGAACTATGCCGTTATGGTCCCATAACACGTACAAGTGTAATACTAGTCTTTTACGCATTTATCGATGTCCAATCTCGATAATACTTTGACTAGGGATATTTAATGATTAATCCTTCGTGGACTGATACTGTCTCATATCATCTCAATCCAGGAACTAATCATATGAACCTCCTATCATTTATACATCTAGGTGATCTAATCACAAATGATAAGAGAGCAATCTCTTTTTTCACATAGTTAATTTGTACAACAACACTATGATCTGTACAAATAGTGACACTATGGGTCATAACTGTCCAACACACGGTTGCAAGCGAATCAAGGAAAAATGCTTTGGTGAATAGTGACCCACCAGTCAATAGTAGCTCTGATTAGAATTCCATCGATTCTAGTGCGTTCATGGGATTGTTTGGAGTCTGTTTATGCTCTCGAAATCTCAATAAGACCTGATGGTAAATACTCGCTAATTTTAGGTTTTCTGTTATATGTTCGCATGTATTCAGTAGCTTCGTAGATTAGCATATTGATATAAATTGAGTTATTTGGGTATGAGTATATTGAATATGTATATTTGATAGAATCTGAGTGAAAACGGAATGAGTTTGATCGATCCGTTAGATTATGGAATTTTTTGGTATATGTGAGTTTAATGTGTATTGATGTTTTCCTAAGTGTAATGATAGATATGAGATATATATGATGATACAATAATGTTTTCCTAAATGTAATTACGTCTTTACCATATAAAGAAGTTATATTAAAGAAACTATTCATTTTATTCATAATAAATATTTACATAAGTATTTACATAGAAATACAAATAGAAATTGGCTTTTCGAGCACCAATCCTAAGACTCATATCATCTCATCTCATCTCTGACCACAATTATACAAAACCCGACAACATACATAACAATACACAACATCCAATACAATCAAATCACACATTCAATTCATCAATCTCATCTCAACAATCATGAATTCGTATTTCTCATGCCTTCAATAACTCTATATATATACACACACACACACACACACACACATTTTCATAGTAACCATCAATCAACAAATAATTATGTTAAGGGAATCGTCGTGCGTTGTGCTTACCTCAATCTACACAAAATTCCTTTATATGTCTATATCCTCACTAAGAATCTGAAAAATATAAATTTATGATTAGGTCCCTCAACTTTGCTAAAATTATGATTTTACCTCTAAACTTCTAAATTTCTAATTTAACCCCAAAATTTTTCAATTATATCCATATAGTCCTCAAATATTACTTATTAAACCCTGAAAATTAAGAAATTAAAGGTTTATCCTTATAATCATGCCAATATACAATTAAGTCAAAAACTTCAAAATCTTACGTTTACATCCCCTAAAAGATAATAATCACGTACCCAGCTCCAACGATATCCGAATCTCAGAACGAACGAACCACTGGTCATTATATATCATAATGATCACAATGATGGTGGTGGTGAAGGCTGAAGCTCGGTGGTTACCGACGATTGGTCAAACAATGATAACTGTCATTTTTGGCTATTTCTCAACAACCGAAGGTCTGATTTAGGCAAACAAAGTGTCCACACTGCGTATCTCGACAAGGGGAAGATTCAGGTCAGGAAGGTGTCGTACATGCCCGATGGCGTGTGAGTGTGTGGAGCAACAACGAGGTAGTGAGTGAGGGCGCGTCCGCTGATTTCTCGGCGGCGGACCAGTGCCATTGAATTCGTCTCATTGAGAGGATTCTCCAGATGTGTTCACTCCCCAGAAACAGAGATCGGACCATGACGAACCAATATATTTTCTCTCTCTGGACACACTTTCTCTTTCTAGTTGTTTCTGTCTCTCTATTAGTTTTAGTTTCTCTCTCTAAAACGTCCTGAAATTGCTTTCAAATCTCCTTGCAAAATTTCTCAAGACACACCTCACCCTTTCCTATTTGAATACAACTTAAAACTAGATAAAAGATAAAGTGTTGCATTAATAGAAATTGTGGGGGTTAGTAGGGTTATGGGTGAGTGATGGTTCTGTTTGATTTAGGAGACAAATAAACATGTTTGGTGATGATAATTAGGTTGTGGGGTTTGTTAGGTTTGAAATAATAATGAGATAATAATGGTATTACAAGATGAGATATTACAGTAGGTTGATAGAACTAGGCTAAAAGGATATGAGAATGAGGCCCGAAGACTGTGAGAATAAGGCTCGGAGGCTAATAATTATATTGATTCTTTATTCATGAGGAATCAAAGCTAAGAACTATTATATAAAATAAGTTGTCTTGACTAATTGAACTAGATAAGAAGAATTTTTAGTAACCGTAAGATTTACTTTTTTTTTTGTTTTTTTTTTTTTTAAATAGTTTCTAAAAATGCTACATTAATTAACATCAAATTATTAATTTGGAATTTGGGTGAACTTTATGCGTATCAGTACAAAAACATGCGCTTAAAAACTCACAATTGAATTTGATGCGCTATTAAATTTAGAGAAGCCCTGGCAATCATGGCTTGGAGCCGCCGACAAATTTTCATTGTAAAACGAAACTGAGATTTTATTGCATAAAGCAAAAGATTTACAAGTACATAAGAGCTACATATGAACTATTGCCTCAAGGGCTCAACTTCGTGGTTGCAACCGTTGCTGCAATGCAAGCTCATGCTTGCATGGGGGACGCTATGTACCCATATGCACACTATTTTATTCTTCTTATTATTTTCATCTTACATAATACTATCACTTAGCTTAGGTTTGGCTTTACTTGCCGCCGCCGCCGCCGCCACGGCCTCCTCCATGTCCGCCACCGCCATGGCCTCCTCATGCCCGCCACCGTGACCACCGCCGTGTCCACCCCCACCATGGCCTCCTCCATATCCTCCATGTCCACCACCACCTCCCCAATGTCCGCCACCACCACGCTTCTCATCACCTACCTGCGGGTTTGATTGCGTATTTGCTGCCTCCGCTGCACAATCAACAGGCATTATTAACTTGCGAATAATATTTATAGTTAACACATTAATTCTTTAATTTTTTTTTGAAAAAATAACCTGTATGAATTTTCATAACATTTGATTTTGCACAAATTCGGAGACCTCAATTAATCGGATGTGTGGCTTACCGACTATCCCTGGTCCATTTCTCCTAGCTAATAACATTTGATAAAATGAAGTCGAAAGAGAGAGAGAAAAATAAAATGAATTTTTACTAACAATTTTCGCCCATGGCATTAGTGTCAGCCTGGTAAGGGTTGCAACACCACTACTGCATTTACCATATGACCAACCACCGCAGCAACATGATCTACGCTTTGAATTTTCTGATTGGCGGTAATTCGTTTCCTTTGTTGCATCCACTTCTGCATGGTTTAATTTTTTTTAAAAAAAAAAAAAAACTTTATGAGGAAGGATAAATCAAAAGATAATAAATGTTTCTTTATTTATTTTAAAATTGCCTTCATCTTTCGGTGTCACCGCTGCCAAGATGGAAGGGATAGGAAGGACGACTGCAAAAACAAGAACAAGTAAAATAAAATTCCTGATCATATTCATTTTCTTTACAAAAGACAACTACTAGGTATTAGAAATGAGATTTTAAAAACGATGAGAATCTGGGGCTTTCTTAACAAGTATTTATAGTGCAGGAGCAGCAAGATCCATAGAGAAATCAAAACAAAATCCTTTAGAGACAATTGTACATTATACGGCGTTTCGCTAGCAAGCTGGTTGTTGAAGTTTTGGCTCTTACTCTACATTTTCAAAGGCTTATCTCTTTTTGTTTTTGACTCAATTCTATATTAATTGAGCAAACCTACGTGGAAGTATTTTAGCTGAGGAATGATCCATCAAGCAACACGTCAAATATACTTCGATTCTAGCATTACGAAGCACCGAATTCAATTGTTTCGCCTCTGTCTCAGGATAATTACAATTTAGATATCACAAGTTATTTAAGATTTAAGAAAATAGATAATGAAAAAAAAATGAAAATGTAATTGTGATTTAAATGAACATTGACGCTTGACAAAATACTGATGGCAAGCATGAGTGCAAGCTATCGGTTTAATTTGTTGCTAGTAGCCGGTTATTCGGGCCAACGCAACTTTTTCTTCAAGCTTATGAAATGCAGGTGGCACTAAATTGTTCCAAGTGGGTACGTTAGGTCTGAGGAGTACAAGTTTGTTTTAGTAACCTCGAGGAAATCGAGGGGAACGTAGCGAGCTTTACTCTTCAGAAGACAAAAGCATAAGCACCAAAAACAAAACTGTTAGTTCCATTTTTATTGGCAATGTCCGTAACAAAACAAGTTCATTTGAGTTGTAATGAGTCTTGAAGATTTCGGAGCAATTGGACAAGTATTTGGCAACATGAGATAGAGATTTCAGAGCGACATTTACTCTTTTGCATATTTCAGGAGATTTAAAGCTCCAATTGACATGAGGTCAGTTGCATTGGAAAGTAGACTCGAAGACGATCGTGCACATATAAAGAACTCATGATTTGGATAAGAGACGAGAAAGTTACAAGCGTTTTAAGTTTCCCCTGAAAACCAGTCTGTGTTCCGCGTTCGTGTTGCGTTCGTTAATTCGTTCGATCGTTTTCAAGGCAGAAACTTTGCATTTGAGTTGCGTTTGAAGTGCGTTCAAACGTCCCTGCGTAAGTAGGTTTTCTTAGACACGTTTTTAAGCCAAAATAATACTAGGAAACTCTTTTCCTTTGCCCTACATATATAAAAAAAACATTGAGCCACATTCCCCAATAGTTGAAACACAAATCCTTTGAGCCAAAACACTAAAAAGTTTTCAACTCTCTTTGATTCCACCATTGAAGACTTCTTATCTCCTTGTCTTCTACATTGATGGTGTGAATGTTTCTTTGATAAACCTTCAACACAACTTAACCAAAATTTCCTAAGCCTTTATAGTTCTTTAGGAGGAAGTTTGGTAGTCGGAGTTCCAGCTTCATTGGTGATATAATCTACTCAGAGACTTCAGAGGTTCTGAAGAAAACCGTGGGTCACGTGCTTGAGGAGTTGCCTTGAGTTCTTGCAGTATTGAGGTACTTGAGTCGGTGGAGTTGCCACCATAGGTCTTGACCATCGCTGTAAGTTTTTCTCTATATAGTGGATTCAGGTGGTAGCCTATACCCGGAGTGGCTTTTTACTCGGAAGAGTTTTCCACTTCGTCACCAAAATCATTGTGTTGAATTTTGTGTGGTTTGATTTATTTTGCTGCTTTAATTCCTGCTATTGTTTTAATATTTTGCAGCATAATTTTATTTACTTGTTATTGTGGTTGCTTGTTAATTTATCCATATTAACAATAACAGGACTTATCCTGCTTATTGTTGATAATTCCGCATAGGATCAGAACTTAGGATAACCCCGAATTTTCAAATACAACAAAGAGCCGTGGCTCGAAAACAAAAGCAAATAAAATGCATAATACAATCAAAAATATGAAAAAAAGGAGGAGGATAAATTAAAAGAGTAATGATATTATTATAAAAAGGTGAGAAAATGGTGATAAAATAACCTTAAAAATTAGATATGTTTTAATTTGTTTTTTTTTTTTTTTTAAACTTTTTATGTTTTAATTTTCTTAACTTCGAAAACCGCATAATTTTAGCAATTATTTTGTATCATCATTTTGTACACATATCATTTTTCAAATTAAAAGAACAATGATATTCCTACGAAAAAGGTGACAAATGGTTCATAAAATTAATTATATTGTTATATAGGTATTAGTAAACTGCAAGGTTGTTAAGGAAATATGTTAGTTAGTTCAGCTTTGAGATCTAATGTATATAAACCAAATTAATTGGAAAGAACTTTAAATCAATGGAATAAAAATGATTTGATTTAGAAACTCTATGTAAAACATTGATTTTCGTTTGATCCAAACACTCAAATCCTCATTTTATAACATTGTATCTGAGTCATCAATGGCAAATCCAAGCAACATAAATAGCAATACTAATTTGAATCAACCTAGTGGTTGGCATTTTTCATGAGTGAAAATAGTTTAAGAAATTAAGTACAAAAATGATAAGACAATTATAATATAAGGACTCAAAAGATTATTCTTCCTAAAGGGATGTTATTGAACACAAAATTTACCATATATGAAAGTAAAGGTCTTGAAATTATAATTTGTATGTATAACACCCCGCTGAAACTAGGATGCTAACAGTAATAGATAAGATTAACCCATCTCCCTAAATCTTAAAATTAACGAAATATTGACATGACGCACCCTAAAATTGGACAACTTGGAACGCGATCTAACACCAAAACGATCTTTAATGAACATCAGATATGTAAAAAGGACATCTCCACCAAAGACATATCAGTTATCAACATCAATACTCAATGGCTTCGTGCCAACAATTACACTTAGAAATCAAAACTTTTATTTACATAATGTAACACTCTGGTCATTCCGGTGTAATTCCGGTAATTCTTTTTGGCATGTGAGATATAATAAGTATCCTAAAACCATGCATAAGTGTATTAGTATCCATGAAATCATTTTTCAAAACTTGAAGAAATATTTGCAGTGCTTGTAGGTGATTAATTTTTATCGCGTACCAGACAACCTTTAGTATTTTTGCTATAAATTGGGCTATCAATATCCGTTGTTAGTGATAATTATTTGATCGGAAAGTTTAGACCAAGAACTACAACTTATGTTGAACAGTTTTCTACATTTTAGCCAGACCAAGGTTAAAATTTTATTTTTGTTGGGCTAAATAGTGAATTTTGGGAATGATAAAGAATTACGCATGTGTTTAAATTATAAATATTATTTTAATAGTTAAAATATCTTCTATTTTGTTTTATATAAGTGTTACTATCATCATCCATCTCAATACTTCACTCTTCCCGTTTTTTTCAATAAAAAAGGAGAACCATAAATGTTTTCTCTCATTCACGCCATTAACTAAGGGAAATGAGACCTCTCAAGCCAATCTTCATCATATAAGCATCCATCCCTCATTTCTTTCTTTTAATTTCAGAAATCATGCATATATTTTTTAATTTTCATTTTCGAAATCCATGAAATATTGAGGGGTGTTGAGGTAATTTGGTATGAATAGGAACTTTAGGGTGATGATTGGTATTTGGTGGTAGAAAGACTTGGAATAAGTTTGAAATTGAATGAAATATTCTCAACCCTAAAAGTGACTTCAAGGCCGAATAAAGGGGACGAATAAAAGGCTTGAATTATTTTTTTTTTTTCCTTATTTTAATTGTTTATTCTATTACAAGTAATGTATAAATATGTATTATCTGGTAATGTGATTGTAAATTTTGAAAATGAACCCTCTTGGCTTGGCCAAATTTCAAGCTTGTAGGGATAGTAGACTTTGTGATTCTTGGATATATAATTTAAACATGAGAATTGATTCTTTATTATGCATTGTATTGCAATGATTGCATGTTTAGAGTATGTGAAAGATTGAACTTTTAGTTTGAATTTTAGTATGTGGCCGAATAAGTTTGATAAGGGTTATGCAATGTTATGTTGGATTATGTTGATGAAAGTAATGTGAGGTGAAGTTAGTAACTTGAATCAGTTAGTTAATAACATGGTAATGAACTTGGAAATCAAAAACATTGGATGCATGTTCATAATGATAATATAGTTAATGTTGATAAACTAAAAATGATGGTCAAGATTGATTTTTTAAAGTATGACAATCATGTTATGTAAACCAGTTTACAAGTTATTTTGAAATTTTAAATTGGTTTATGTTATGTTCTAAGTACGTAAGTTCAATGTTTGTGCTAGATGGCGATGAGTGATGTAAATGTATGGAATGGTTGGATGAGTGTTGCTTTGTGTTGATAATGAAGAATGCTCAGTTATGCATAAATTAATGTTATGAAAGAGAAATATATATTTAAATGAACATGAGCCGCAAAGGTGAATAAGCAACCATGATTGAATGTAGTTAAAATTGGGGAAAAGCATTTGATTGTTTGTTTTCTAAAATAAGTGAACCGCATATCTGTTTTTGAATAGTTTTGCAAACGAATAAAAAGGTTTTGAATCTATTTTTGACACGAAATGATATTATCATATTGTTTATTCCTTATTTTACTGGGTCTTGCCCATATGATTTCAGCGGTTATGTTATCCCTTTTTCGTCATGGTACTGTTTGGGGAAATATTAGATCAGTGTCAGCGATTCAGACATTGGACTCCTAATTTTATTTTCGTCCAGTGAGTTGGTTCATGGACGCCTATTATGGTTTTTGTAAAATAAGGATTTCAAAATTTGATTTTCGATTACAAAAATCAATTCTGAGATACACAGTTTATACTTTGATATTTTGATTTTCTGATATTTTTGGATTATGTTTTCGACGATGCTTTTGGTTTTTAGAATTTTTATGAAAGTTTAGGAGAAACAATTTCAGATAAGTTGAATTATATGTTCTGATTGGATGTTATACAATACTTTTTCCACTAAGGTGCTTGTATGATGATTTATGGATTTTAACCATCCGCGGCGCCTGTTATGGGGTTTAGACCATCAGAAAATACCTTACCATTACCCGATGTCGACATGTTCTTGATCAAAATTGCCCAGTCTTTTCTCCCGACTCGTGTAATGGATGCCCGATTAGTTTGATGATTCTATTTTTTGACACTTCTGATTTGAGATTGATTTGTTTCTGCATCAGTTCGATTGTGAAGATGAAAACTGCGTGTTCTAATTTTGATGACATATGATTTAGCTATATAAAATTTGAAACGTGATTACCGTATTTGATATAGAATGTTATTGTCTGTAAAAATAATGTATTACGTTTCGTTTCTGATAGAGATCGCTTGTGTGTTTTCAATTCTGTTGTGTGGCTGAGACTGAATTTGTGATATTCGTGTTAAATATATGTTTGTGATCGATTTTCCTTTGATGATTATAATGTGTTTAAATCGGTATGAGTAATATTTTTGAGTGAGTGTATGTACGTACAATATAAGGTTTCTGATCCACACCAGGTAAGAACTCACTTTCTAGGTCCCAAAAGAATTTATGTTTAAAGAATGTAAGATTAGTACGAAGTAAAGATTTTCCGACAAACAACTGTATGAATATATACACATGTTTATATATATATACTATATTTGAAATTTATTTTTATTTTTTTATGACGTGTGTGGTTGCTTGCTAAGTTTTATAACTAACACCACTTCAGTTTGATAGTTTTGCAGGTTAGCAACCATGCCGGTCAACCATTAAGTTTTGGATAATTAAGCTCGAGACGAGAGATCACCCAAGTTACAGTCACCCATTCTAGAGTCATGGGGAATGTAATTATGTATGCGAGTGTAACATCCCCAATTCGGGAGATGTTATCAGCAGGGAATAGGCCGTACTACCCCCTGAACCTCTGACTTTCTAACTATGAACAACACTAATACTATTTTCTTAATCAAAATCTTATGTATGGGCCCGTTGCCCAAACTCGACAACATGAAAAGCAAACTCAATATTACTAACTGTATACTCAATAATACTTTTTTTATAACTTTATTGGTATACGCGATGACCAACACAATACTAGTTACGGATACATGACTTCTCTCTGACTCTAACTGAGCTCTCTCTCTGACTTGAATTGGTGGACTTCATACCATATTGATTTCCATCAGTATCCATCCTCCCGAGCTCGTTTTCAGAGTAACCTGCAAAACAAAGAAACTGATGGGGAAGATTAGATTGTTTGAATGATCCAAGTGAGTGAAAAATTTAAAATTAGATACTAAAAGTGCTTTTAAAAGTCCATGGTTCTAAAATCATATTCATCTCAAATCATCTTTCCTGAAATCTCTTCTATTAATTGAAAATCGCTTTCTTCCTAGAAAAATTTTCTAAAGTTTACTTTTGAAAATCTGGTTCCGAAAACCTGTATCTGAAAGGTCTTTTCTGAAAACTATTTCTGAAGTATCTATTTCTGAAAACTGTCTCTGTAATATGTATCTGCAAAACTGTTTCTGAAAATTATCTCTGTAATCTATATCTGGAAAACTATTTTTGAAAATTGATATATGTTTCTGAAAACCTAACGTATAGGGGCGTTATGTATCAATGTCCCTGATACGCCTAACTAGAGGCAGGAGTACAAATCCATGATATTGGGGCATTACGTATCGTCGTCCCCGAAAGCATGCCACTACCTGTCCCTGAAACTAGTGGTCCTGGACATTACGTATCGTCGTCCCCCATGCCGCTGAACTAGAACTGGGGGTGTGGATCTATGCTACCCTCCAAGCTTTGAATCTAGGATTTAGGGGCATCTGTCATCCCTAGTCCTCAACTAGGATCTGGGGACATTACGTATCACCGTCCCTCAGTCATCTACATGTGCACATGTTCTCTCCGTTAATTCCATATCTGAGTCAAGTTGCATATTAAGGTGTTTTCCCCATGCCTCGAAAACATAAAACTCAAGTTATAAAATTATTCTTTCAAAAACTCATCATATAATAAAATTTATATTTAGAATTATACTTTTCTTTAAAACAACTGAGATAAGATCTGGCTAACGCCCTAAGTGTTTTAAAAAAGTAATTTTGAGTCAAATAATTAAATAAAATCAACTTAAAGGAAAACTATCCACTCACTGGTTTGAAATTTGGCTAGTGCTATACCACTCGTAGAAGGGAATTGTCGTTCTTGGGATGATCTATAATTGAGAAACTCAATTAGAATATAAGTTAGGGAATATACTTTGGAATTAGGTTAAATTTATCTATTTGAACACTTATTATCACCTCAAAGCATACAATACTTATATTATGATGTAATGTATGTATGCGAGCTAATACGAGACCCTTAAGCTGGCCTCTAACAAACTAGAGTGAAACTGGGATGAACTAAATTGATTGGGGAAATTTTTTATTCACGCGTTACAACACAGCCCTTTGGGCATCGCGATACGTGCACACACGATGGAATATTTTACAGTTTCGTATCAGGATTTCGAGGAATTCATAAATTCTTCCCATCCATGAATGTATATGTGCTCAAACATTATTTATATTATGTAACACTCGTTCCACGATGTAACAGCAGTCAGGGAAATCACATTTCTAAACCTCTAACTATATTTGACTTTCTTTATCTAAACTATCAACATGAAATATCGGTTCCAAAATTATACTAGGTTATCTCCCTTTTTGTTGTTCCCATAGCCTTGCTCTGCTGATTGGCGTTAATCGGGTATACAAAATTATACACAACTTGTAAATCTTATCTTCACCCGAGGTTCGTTTACATATATTATACCTTGATGATTCATTTACTGTGCTGAATGCAACTTTGCAGCAAACTCATTTCCTTGACCTTAAACTATGCTACATATCTACCAAACCATCCATACATGTGGCTGTCTAGCTGACTTAACCATGACTGGTTACTTCTTATTGATTACGTGAACTAAAATATAATAGAACTTTAGTTTCATTTCAATACTGAGAAATCTTGTTATTACGTTCTTCTGTCATCGCTTACTTGGTATTCTCTTATACTATTATTGCACTTTGACAATTCCACTCCCAACCATTTGGCTTATTGATCTTATTTTTGTCTTCTTTTCTGATCTTATTTTGTGTCTGGATGTTTTATAGTCTTTGTCTCTGTTTCCTTCTCAGAGGGACATCATCTGTTGCATGTCCCTAGTCATGTCTAACGCTATTCTTTTATATTCCTGTCACTACTAAATTAATACTTCATCTCTTTATCATTCCAACTAGATAACTTCTTCTTTAAGTCTCTCACATAGAGCTATTTTTTCCCTTTTTATTTTGTTCATGTACTATATCTAAAGGTTTTATGTTTCGGTCTCTTTACACTAGGTATTCACTTGTTTTTGGGAGTATCTTGAGGTGAACATCGAGATACATCTTTGCTACTATAGTATTACGAGGGTTGGGAGGGTGGGTTTTGTCCTATAGTTTTCTGGTTGCGATATTCTCACTAGTTACCCATGCCTCAGTTACGCGTGATACTTATCTATGAGCTTAGGACTTTCATAAATTATGTCGAGGTTTCCATATGCGTTGTTGTCTTTAAATAACGTTATATCTGCTACTATAGATATTAATCTTTCTTACTACTTGGTTTTCCCCTATGTTGTCTCTTGGTTTTATGTTGTACTACTATAACTGGTGATGGTTCATTCTCATCGGCTATTTTCTAGGTATTTGCTCTTTGCTCTTTGCTCTTTGCTATCGACTACGACTATGCCATTTAATTTTTATTTGTTCGTGCTAGTAATCTTGTTAACTCTTGAGTACCTTCAATCTCATAGATCCATCCTCTTTAAACTCACGTGGATTTCTATTGGTATTTGTCTGATCTATGAGTTCTACTATGTTTGGTCTATTTTATTGACTATACTGGGTTCTCTCCTTTCCAACTTTGGAAGCTATCTAGGTCATTTATTTGGTTGATCTATCTTCCAATGTTCTTTGTTTCTATTTTTTAAATAGACACTCGTTGGGCATTCTTACAGTTGCCTTTATCTAAGTTGGGAAAGGATGGGGTAAGCCTCTACATTTCGATGGTTATCTGTTAGTGTTCTTAGAACATGCTCTTGGATCTAATAAGCAAGAAAAGGTGTTCATGAATTCATTATAAGTTGCGGAATTACTTACATTGAATGGATTTGAGCTTTTAAAATTTTGAGAAGAAGATCTCCAAGATCCTTCCTTTACTGATTCCAAGCTTTGAGTTGGTTTCCCTATCACCTTAGTTGATTTCTACAAGTGCTAGCTTTGTTGATTTTGCCACAAAATCAAAGTGAAGAGAAGAGGCCATTCACGCCCATTTTGGTGTTCTTAGGGTTTTCTTTGTTTCAAGTATTGTGTTAGAAGTGAGAGAGTTAGGTTTGGTAAAGGGTTTTACCCTTTTCACCCAAACTTGGTAGTTGGGTCTTGGTTTTCCAAAAACCAAAACCATGTAGTTGAAAAGCTAGTGGTATTGGCATAAATGCCAACTACCCTCCCAACTACCATATTAAAGTGGGCCCCATATTTGAATTCAAAATTCGAATGTCTCTACGACATTTGCCGCGGCTCGAATCCGTTTAATCCAATTAAACAAACTTTCATCGCTAAATAATTAAATCTAATTTAATTAAATAACGATGCCTCGTAAATATATTACGAACGTCATTTACGAATTAATTCTAAATTAATTCGTTTGTTCATATTAAAGTCCGACTTTAATTTCATAATGAAATCCAATTCATATTAATATATCCGATATATTAATTTTAGCCCATACGAATAAATTAAATAGAAAAATCAAATTTAACTATTAAATTTATTTCACTGATTAAATCAAATTAATCGCGTTCTCTCTCTTTCGAACACATTTAATCCCAGATTAAATAAAACCTCAATTAATCCCAGATTAAATAAAACCTAAATTAATCCCAGATTAATTTTCTCTCTCTAAACTAATCCCAGATTAATTCTAGTTTATATCAACTGTCATCGGTGAATCTTTTGGACGCGACCCAAGAGATCCCTGGATATGTTGGCAGTAAATACGGTCATCGGATTATCTGAATACGTGCGTACCTCGTACCACGTGTTTACCGATTTACAAGACATGGTTGGCTTCTAGCAAAACACCATGCCTACCCAATTCTCCAGAAATATTCTTACTGGAATATATAATCTATGTCAGACGTTGTATATGTAGCATTGTGTATTGCGATCCAGTATCAGGTGTCACGTGCTAGGCTTGGGGCTAGAATTATGTCTGCCCCGTACGAAGCACATGTCGGATGTCTGGTAACTACTCTCTATAATCGAATGAACATGACCTAGTCATATCATCCCGATGACTGCAGTACTCAAGAGTACTAGTTCCGTATCCTACGTGACATCATCTCCACTATGACTGGAGTGATACTTCCGTCTTGACATCACACCCAATACACTACGATTCTTAATATACCCATCAGAGGCATACACAGAATCGGTTAAAGCCTTGGACGACCAAAACCAAAGCATATTGATTGTCGCAAGTATTAGCGGTGTAAGTCTCAAGTTAAGACCAAATAGACCTACCCTGATTTCGGACTTCCACAGACACGTAGTCATACTACCAATGGAATTTCGAGGGGTCTATCCAGAGCGAAGCTGTTTCCGTACCATCGGTAAACACAACCTCCTATTACACTTGCATGAGTATCCAATACCCAAATATATGAGAACTATGCTGTTACGCTTCCATAACACACACAAGTGTAATACTAGTCTATTCCACATTATCGATGTCCAGTCTCGATAATACTACGACTAGGGATATTTAATGATTAATCCTTCGAGGACTGATACTGTCTCATATCATCTCAATCCAGGAACTAATCATAAGGACCTCATATCATTTATACATCTAGGTGATCTAATCACAAATGATAAGAGTGCAATCTTCTTGTCACATAGTTAATTTGTATAACAACACCATAATCTGTACAAATAGTGACGCTATGGGTCATAATTATCCAACATTATCAAGGTCTTTGTTCTGGTAGTTTGTGTCCTTGTAGAGTCTATTACTCATGTAAGGTAGGTATGAGATAGGCTCCGTCAGGATAGTTTCCTTAACCGGTATTACTGAGGGCTGAGAATCTATGTAGTTTAGTGTCGAACTTATATTAGATTTCTTTGGGTAAGGTAGTTTATGTTGGACAATTATGACCCATAGCGTTACTATTTGTACAGATCATGGTGTTGTTGTACAAATTAACCGTGTGACGAGAAGATTGCACTCTTATCATTTGTGATTAGATCACCTAGATGTATTAATGATAGGAGGTCCTTATGATTAGTTTTTGGATTGAGATGATATGAGACAGTATTAGTCCTCGAAGGATTAATCATTAAATATCCTTAGTCGTATTATTATCAAGACTAGACATCGATATTGCGGAATAGACTAGTATTACACTTGTGCGTGTTATGGAAGCGTAATAGCATTGTTCTCATATATTTGGGTATTGGATACTCATGCAAGTGTAATAGGAGGTTGTGTTTACCGATGGTACGAAAACAGCTTCGCTCTGGATAGACCCCTCGGAATTCCATTGGTAGTATGACTACGTGTCTATGGAAGTGTGAAATCAGGGTAGATGTATTTGGTCTTAACCTGAGACTTGCACCGCTAATACTTGCGACAATCAATATGCTTTGGTTTTGATCGTCCAGGGCTTTAACCGGTTCTGTGTACGCCTCTGCTGGGTATATTGAGAATCGTAGTGTATTGGATGTGATGTCAAGACGGAAGTATCACTCCAGTCATAGTGGAGATGATGTCACGTAGGATACGGAACTAGTACTCTTGAGTACTGCAGTCATCGGGATGATATGACTAGGTCATGTTCATCCAATTATAGAGACTAGTTACCAGACATCTGACATGTGCTTCGTACGGGGCAGACACAATTCCAGCCCCAGGCCTAGCACGTGACACCTGATACTGGATCGCTATACGTAATACTTGATATGCTACGCTTGACATAGATTATATATTCCAGTAAGAATATTTCTGGAGAACTGGGTTGGCACGGTGCTTTGCTAGAAGCCAACCATGTCTTATAAATCGGTAAGCACGTGGTACGAGGTACGCACGTATTTGGATAATCCGATGACCGTATTTACTGCCAATATATCCAGGGATCTCTTGGGTCGCTTCCCAAAGATTCACCGATGAAAGTTGATTTAAATTAGATTAATCTGTGATTAATTAAGATGGAGAAAATTAATCTGGGATTAATTGAGGTATTATTTAATCTGAGATTAAATGTGTTCGGAAGAGAGAAAACACGATTAATTTGGAATTAATCGGTAAAATAAATTTAATAGTTAAATTTCATTTTTCTATCAATTTATTCGTATGGGCTAAAATTAATATATCGGATATATTAATATGAATTGGATTTCATTACGAAATTAAAGTCGGACTTTAATACGAACAAACGAATTATTTAGAATTAATTCGTAAACGACTTTCGCAATATATTTGCGAGACATCGTTATTTAATTAAATTAGATTTAATTATTTAGCGACGAAAGTTCATTTAATCGGATTAAACGGATCCGAGCCGTGGCAAATGTTCGTAGAGACATTTTGAATTTTGAATTCAAAATGGTGGGGCCCACTTCACACATGTCACACATGTGAAGTGGTGGTTGGAAAGTGGTTGGCATTTATGCCAAAACCACTTACTTTCCAACCACTTGGTTTAGGTGAAACCAAATAACCCCAACTACATGGTTTTGGTGAAAAGGGTAAAAACCCTTTAACAAAACCCAAGCCCTCTCTCTTCACTTTAGTAACACAACACAAAACTCTAATACACTAAGCAAAAGGGGCGTGAGCTTCATCTTCCTTTTCTTTGATTTTGTGGCAAAATCAACAAAGCTATCACATCAAGAAATCAACTAAGGTGATAGGGAAATCAACTTAAAGCTTGGAGTCAACACAAAGGAAGGATCTTGGACATCTTCATTCAAAATTTTAAAAGCTCAAATCCATTCAATGTAAGTCATTCCACAACTTATAATGAATTTATGAACATCTTTTCTTGCTTATTAGATCCTTCCATGTTCTAGAAACACTAACAATGGTATCAGAGCCAATTTTAAGCATGAAAATTTTAGGGTTCATGAGACTAAAATTTGGGGCTTTTGTATTTTGAATATGATTTCTTCAAATTGATGCTTTGAGCATGCTTAGATTATGTTAACTTAGAGTTGTGCATGATTAGATTTGAGAAAAATTAATTGGGTCAAATTTTTTAATTCCTCCTCACTTGGCCGAATACTACTGCTTGGACTGCACTTTGATTTTTCAATTTTTACACCACTGGATGTGTTTAAATGCATGATAAAATATTGATTGTTGGTTTGATTAGATTAGAATCAAAGTCAATAATGTTTATATTAAATCAAAGATCATGTTGAGCATGAAATGATGTGTTTTGGATTCAATTTGTGTTGAGCATGAAATGATGTGTTTTGGCTTCAATTTGTGTTGAGCATAAATTGATGGATTAAGCATGATTAATTAAGTTAATTGGTATTTTGGAAATATTGAGTTTAATTAATTAATCATGACTAATACACTTCAATTAAAATAATTGTGATATTTGGAATATTATAATTATATTAATAAGCCTTTAATTATTAATTGGTCTAAAAGTGTGTATTTGGGCTTAATGGGATTGGTTTGACCAAGTTTGGTTTTGGACTTTGGATTGGATCCAATTGGGCCCAAAACCAATTCTATAAAGTCCAAATACATCACTTGGCCCTTTAAGGAATTTAATTGGGCCTAACGGGCCTAAATTGATTTGTTGGCAATAGGGTGATTCCTATTGGGCCTTGACATTTTGGGTTTGATCCATTATGGCCAAAGCCCATGCATTAAGAATTAATTAAAAGCCCATTGGACTTTAATTCAATGACATTGGATGTTATTGGGCCTTTGAGACCCATTAAGATTGGATTTGGAATCCAAGTCTTTAAGGCTTATAAGTAAGTGTAAATATTTATTTTGGAATTAGTATTGAATACAAATAAATTGGATTTAAAGTTGTAGTTCAATATAACTCAAGAATACTTACTTTGACTATTTATTCTTAAACGAGTTTGACTCGCGCAAATCAAATCGTTGTTTGAACATTGGATGATCATTAACTCAAAGATTAATTAATTGAATTAGATTGATTGAATAACATGATTTGTATGAATACATGAATACATGAATGTATTGCATGAATAATGTATATCAGATGTATATTAGAAGGGTGAGGGCAATTTTGGAAATTGTAATAGATTTAGAATTTATTTAATTGGACCTACGAGTCCAGCCTTTTATCTCTTTACTCTTTGTAATTCTCTTCTCACCAATTCCCCTCAATGTAAATGAGGTTTCTTTATTGTATTAATTAATTGGGTAGAAGTTAGAATAGTTTGTCTAGCCGGGGAGAGGAAAGTGAGTGATTTGTTTTAGGAACAATTTGTGAGATATCCATCCGCATATCATTATTAATTTATTTATTTATCGTGCCTTATTATGCTTTAAGAATGCATGCTTAAGGGTGTATGATGAGACCTAATTAAAGATAATAAATTGGTTGCCAATTTGCACGCGAAAAATCCTCAAACAATATTAAGCGTTTTTCCTTCCGTTGAGTGATTCTTACTCAAGATCCAAAGTTGGCATTGGTTTGTTGGCCAAAGTCAAGACCTTTGTCAATT
This sequence comes from Zanthoxylum bungeanum, assembly GCA_019454045.1. NCBI lineage: Eukaryota > Viridiplantae > Streptophyta > Magnoliopsida > Sapindales > Rutaceae > Zanthoxylum > Zanthoxylum bungeanum. The sequence goes on along the minus strand of SKCR01016407.1, from coordinate 174,260 downwards.
GCGGATGTGTTTGAATCATGAGAGCTTTGTTCCATATCGGTGTCTTGTCCAAGTCGTGATTTGTTGGCCAAAGTCAAGATCACTTCTTGTCCATCGACATTGATTATGAAGCTTTCCATGTCAATGGGTCACGCTTAACTAGAATCATTAATCTTGTTGTGCCAAAGCCAAGGCTTAATTGATTTAGAGGAAAAATGTTAGGGAATATATCGGATATATTGGCATATATTAGATATATGTTTCGGACTTGGATGTCCACCTACTGGATCTAAGAATTGGATGGGATCCAATTGATCTTAGAGATCTACCTAGTTAAATATCATACAGCTTGTTGGCCAAAGTCAAGGTTGTGTGTTATTTAACGGGATCCTAGCCCACTAGGAAACTAGGTTTCCCGAGTACTCGACAGAGGGTTAGAGGCTCGCCGAAAAATAGTGGGAGGTAAGTATTAAATTTGCAATTTCGTTTAGATACTTGCTAATAAGCGCTCATTTCAATTTTCGTCATTATTTATTAATAGATATATTAGTTGGACTAATATTCAATTGTTGTTTTAATTAAACAGTTGGACTGTATTCAAACTACTTCATTTATAGTTGATTTTATAATTGGATTATAGTAATCAATATATTTGAATTTTACCCTTCATTATAGTCGATTATATAATTGGATTATAGTAATCAATATATTTGAATTTTACCGATCATTATAGTTGATTATATAATTGGATTATAGTAATCAATATATATTTGATTTTAACCAATAAAATTGTAATTAGTTATATAGTTAGACTATAATAATCATTACATTAGATGTACCCGAAATCGTTGATTGGATAGTTAGACTATTGGAATCAAGATAACTGAAAGATTAGTGTTTAAAACATAATCCTGGGTGATAATGTGTTTAAACGACTTTAATTTTTCAAATTAGGAATAAAATTTCTGGATGGTCCTGGAAACTTTATAAGTTACTTTATTTGATAAAATAACATATTAGGCCTAAGCCCAGAGTTAAGCAAATAGTAGAGCATGATCTTTGGAAGATTCATGTGATGATAACTTTAGTGCTTAATCCATTATACTTGTCAATGAGGACTCCTTAATTTCCTAATCAGAACTAAGGATTAGATCCTTAAAGTATGATGAAGAAATTGAAGGATCTTTATAGATCTATTCTTAGATCTTAGAAGTATTAAATTGTAATTAATAACTCTTGGAGAGTTAATGGCTGTTCTCAAGGAGATAAAGCCAAAGTTTGCAACAAGGCAAGAAGCGCAAGGCGCACCTTACTTCGATATTCTAGAAACCCAAGGCTTGGCCAAAGGCTTCTGGGATATAGAAAAGGGCAAAGGCAAAATCATTACTGTCTTCTAGGAAGACAAAGGACATATCCCAAGATGTCTGCTTAAATTGTGGCAAATGGGATCACTGAAGAGTGACTGCCGTATGGATAAAGCAGACATGAAGGAATTGAAAACGAGCAAGGCTCTGACTTCAAATATGTTTTTCATTAATATGTTCACTACTAGTATTAAAATTGGATTTTAAATACTAAGTGTGATACATAAATATGCATTGATGTACAGAATCTGCTACGAGCAGGATACTGACTTCAATTGAGATTAATCTACGAATCGGAAACGAGACGAAAGTCACTGTTTTACCGTAGATACCTAAGTTTAGGAACTACCCTTTGGGTTTGTACTTAAATTAGGAAACTGTTATAATGTAACTAGTTTAACTAGAAATATTATCTCTATATCGAGTATAACTCGTTGCGAGTATACCTTTATATTCTAGAACACTAAAGTGTTTTATTTTATAAAGATGATATTGAGATAAACAAATTAGATGTGAATAATAGTATTTATATTTTGAATATAAATAAATCTCAAACATATAATATGACGAACAAATAGCTCAAACTGATTTTATCAGATAAGAATTATTTATGGCAATGTTGTCTAGGACACATTAAACAAGACTCGTATATCCACACTTTTGAAGAGTGGCTACTAGGACAAATTTGATTCTATTCAAATGATGTCTACGAATCTAGTTTATTAGGTAAAGTACCTAAAATACCTTTTACTTGGTAAAAGTGTAAGTGCCATCGATTGTTAGCTCTCGTTCATAGTGACGTAAGTGGGCCAATGTCTAGCTAGGCTAGATGTGGATATGAACATTTTGTGACCTTTACGGATGTGGCATCGTGTTATGGTTATGTGTTTCTTATGAAACACGGACCGGAAACTTTTAGAGTTTCAACACGAAATAGACAAACAGATCAGTTAAAGTATTAAAACCGTAACGGTAAGACCGAGATGGAAATCCCTTAAGCAATAAGTTTCTCGAATAATTGAAAGATTATAGTATTCTTTCAATGAGGACTCCTCCCGGAACACATCAGTTTGACGGTGGGTCCGAACAGAGAAATTGAATTTTGTTGGACATAATAAGGTTAATCTTAAGTCGCTCTGAGCTACCGTTTCCTTCAAAGGATAAGCATTAACAGTGCAATACTTATTTTGAATAAGGCTCCATGAAAATCTGTTGGACAGAAATCATATTAAATATGAACAGGAAAGAAATCAGATTTTCTCACTCCTAAAGATTTGGGAATACTAGGCATACGTTTGGATGATACTAAACTAGAACCCAAATTGGATAAGTGCCTAATGTAATTAGTTATCATAGGGAAACCAAAGTATAGTACTTATACAACTCACTTGAGAACAATGTAATTATTGCTCACCATGCGATTTTCTTGAGAGGAATACCGATATGCAGTGGTAAGTGGGAGGATAGTAAAACTCGATGAAAATCGGAGTTATACTGTTCAAGGCACCAAGTCCTTAATGGAACACAAACAGTTCATCAAGGATGAAACTGCACCAGTATTCTTCGAATACACAAGAACCGCGTAAGTCGGAGAGAGTTAGAAAATAACCTGGGTATGGGTTTCTGATCTCACCTCATAAAGATGTTAATCTTATTGAGGAATATGAACTGACTACGTATGAGGAAGTGATACAAGGTATCTATTCCCTATTATAGCAAAGTACCATGAGCCCGAAATGGATTCCATGAATATCAACTATGTTTGGACACTAGTTGTTGTACAGCAAGGCATTGTGCCTATTGGTACTATATAAGTCTTCAAGGAAGACATACATGAATGGAAACATACCAACGTACTGAGTTAGGCTTGTAGCGAAAAAGGTGTCGTTATCAACATTATGTCGATTAAAATGAAATTTTTACCCGTTGCCATGGTATATCCATTTGGATAATACTTGCTGATGTTGTATGTTTCATTTATGAAATATGGCAGCTGAACGGGAAAATCGCTTTCCTGAAAAGGAAACCTTTTGGAGGATATTGTATATCCTGACGGTTTTGTCGTACCAAAACTAGAAAACAAGGTTTACGGGTTATTCGATCCATAGAGGGATTGAAGCAAGCATTAGGTTCTTGGAACTATCATTTTGATGTAATCATAATAGTTTATGATTTAATTCAAAATGAAAGTAATTCTTGTGTATATAAGAGGGTTAGTGGGAGTGCACTGACAGTGACTGTCATAAATAATGATAATATGTCATTTCTTGGAAATGATATTCCCATAATATAATCGGTGAAAGCTTGGCTTTCATGAAAAATTCTCCGTAGAATTCTTGGGAGAAACAACCTTTATTCTAGGAATAAAGATCTACTGGGATAGATTTAAAGTTGTTGACACTCTCTGAGAACTCGTACATTGGAAAATATACGTGACCTCGTGTCTCATACGCCTTGAGCATATGGATTCACAAACAGGTCAATCAAAGTGATAGTCACTGGATTGATATTAAGAACATCCGTTAGTATCTTAGAGAACTAATGATGATGTCTTATACTATGGAGAATGAGAACTTGAAGTGACTGGGATCACCGCTGTAAGTTTCCTAACCGATAAAAACAACGGTACTATACAGTTTGAATAACGAAACAGTGAGCAGGAAATCTTCCATGCAAGATAATGTTACCGAATAAACAATAAATGCGGGTAATTACTGCGGCTGAGGCAGCAATAGAACCCATTTGGGTCGATAATAAATCTAATTAGATTAGATATAGTTCCGTTAGCAGCTGAGCTAGGCATCAGCACAGGCTAAAGAATTAATGGTCTCATCAACGATCCAAATATATACTTCGACTATTCATTTGATTCGTTCGGATCATACATCGTGGCGATGTGATGATCGTATAAATCGCATCAGACAATAATCATACAAATCCGCTGACGAAAGCCTTTCCTCAACAGTTGAGCGAACCGTACATAGTTCGGATGTAAGACACTCGAGTGATTGGCTATAGGCCAAGTGGGAGATTGTTGGACAATTATGACCCATAGCGTCACTATTTGTACAAATCATGGTGTTGTTGTACAAATTAACTATGTGACAAGAAGATTGCACTCTTATCATTTGTGATTAGATCACCTAGATGTATAAATGATATGAGGTCCTTATAATTAGTTCCTGGATTGAGATGATATGAGACAGTATCAGTCCTCGAAGGATTAATCATTAAAAATCCCTAGTCGTAGTATTATCGAGACTGGACATCGATAATGCAGAATAGACTAGTATTACACTTGTGCGTGTTATTGAAGCGTAACAGCATAGTTCTCATATATTTGGGTATTGGATACTCATGCAAGTGTAATAGCAGTTTGTGTTTACCGATGGTACGGAAACAGCTTCGCTCTGGATAGACCCCTCGGAATTCCATTGGTAGTATGACTACGTGTCTATGGAAGTCCGAAATCAGGGTAGGTGTATTTGGTCTTAACCTGAGACTTGCACCGCTAATACTTGCGATAATAAATATGCTTTGGTTTTGGTCGTCCAGGGCTTTAACCGGTTCTGTGTACGCCTCTGCTGGGTATATTGAGAATCGTAGTGTATTAGGTATGATGTCAAGACGGAAGTATCACTCCAGTCATAGTGCAGATGATGTCACGTAGGATACGGAACTAGTACTCTTGAGTACTGCAGTCATCGGGATGATATGACTAGGTCATGTTCATCCGATTATAGAGACTAGTTACCAGATATTCGACATGTGCTTCGTACGGGGCAGACACAATTCCAGCCCTATGCCTAGCACGTGACACCTGATACTGGATCGCTATACGTAATACTTGATATGCTACGCCTGACATAGATTATATATTCCAGTATGAATATTTCTGGAGAATTGGGTAGGCACGGTGCTTTGAGCCAACCATGTATTGTAAATCAGTAAGCATGTGGTACTAGGTACGCACATATTCGGATAATCTGATGACCGTATTTACTGCTAACATATCCAGAGATCTCTTGGGTCGCATCCCAAAGATTCACCGATGACAGTTGATTTAAATTAGAATTAATCTGGGATTAATTAAGATGGAGAAAATTAATCTGAGATTAATTGAGGTATTATTTAATCTGGGATTAAATGTGTTCAGAAGAGAGAGAACCGATTAATTTGGAATGATAAATTTAATAGTTATATTTCATTTTTCTATTTAATTTATTCGTATGGGCTAAAATTAATATATCAGATATATTAATATGAATTGGATTTCATTACAAAATTAAAGTCAGACTTTAATATGAACAAACGAATTAATTTAGAATTAATTCATAAACGACGTTCGTAATATATTTGCGAGGCATCGTTATTTAATTAAATTAGATTTAATTATTTAACAACGAAAGTTCGTTTAATCGTATTAAATGGATCCGAGCCGTGGCAAATGTACGTAGAGACAATTTGAATTTTGAATTCAAAATGGTAGGGCCCACTTCACACATGTCACACATGTGAAGTGGTGGTTGGAAAGTGGTTGGCATTTATGCCAAAACCACTTACTTTCGAACCACTTGGTTTAGGTGAAACCAAATAACCCTAACTACATGGTTTTGGTGAAAAGGGTAAAAACCCTTTAACAAAACCCAAGCCCTCTCTCTTCACTTTAGTAACACAACACAAAACCATAATACACTAAGCAAAAGGGCGTGAGCTTCATCTTCATTTTCTTTGATTTTGTGGCAAAATCAACAAAGCTAGCACTTCAAGAAATCAACTAAGGTGATAGGGAAACCAACTCAAAGCTTGGAATCAACACAAAGGAAGGATCTTGGAGATCTTCATTCAAAATTTTAAAAGCTCAAATCCATTCAATGTAAGTCATTCCACAACTTATAATGAATTTATGAACATCTTTTCTTGCTTATTAGATCCTTGGCATGTTCTAGGAACACTAACAGTTTATTATCTCTCCTTACGCCTTTCTTTTATTTACTTGCGAGCCTAGGTTTGGGTCTAAAATCTCTTCATCCTCTTTGTCATCTTTTATTTATTGGAAATCTCACTTCTATTTTTGATATCTTGTTTCTTTTCTCTTATTGTCTATTCTTCATTACTCGAGGAACTCGCTACCTATACGAGGTACTCAAGGACTAAAGGGTCTACTTGGAAAATTTTCTAAGTAGGAATGTAATATTGCTTGGAGGGAAGGAACTTTACTTGAATCTACTCGGTATTTTGCCCTTGCTTAGGTTTTCTATATTCTAATTTGCTATAAATTTTGGTATTATCTTTTATTATCTAACTATGTATCTCTGATTCTTACTACTATCTGGTTACTTTAATCATATGTAGGTCCTCTTTTACTTTTCTTATAGATTTCTTTTCTATTCCTTTAAATAACTATTCTGAAACTTTACTCTATGTTCTCATTACTTGTCTTGAACTTCTGTTGATGAGTCAAGATAACTATAGAAGGATTTTCCTGCTAGAGTAATGGTTATGATTTCTTTATTAGGAAGAAGATTTAGATAGTATATGAATTTTAATAACTTGTCTATAGGGCTTGAATACATACTCGAAGATCAGATACTGGAGAGGTAGTGCCCCGTATATAAGTATCTTGGAGATGATATGTATACAAGACCCCAATAGTCTACCTACTGTATTCACCGACTCCCGACACCATGCTTTGATACCATATTTGTAACATCCCCAATTTTGGAGTGCTACCGGTAGGGAATAGGTCATACTACCCCTTGAGCCTCTGACTTTCTAACTATGAACAACACTAATACTCTTTTCCCAATCAAAATCATATGTATTGACGGTTGCCCAAACTCGACTACATGAAAAGCAAACTCAATATTGCTAACTGGTACTTGCTTTATAACTTTATTAGTATATGCTTTAACCTTATACAACGACCAACACAATACTAGTTACTGATACATGACTTCTCTTTGACTCTAACTGAGCTCTCTCTCTCTGACTTGAACTGGTGGAATCCATACCCTAGTGACTGCTATCAGCATCCTATAAAACAAAGAAACTGGGAGGGGTCAGATCATTTGAACGATCTAACTGAGTGGATAATTTAAAAGTAAATACTAAAATTTCTTTTAAAATTCCATGGTTCTATAATCATATTAATCTCCAACCATCTTTCCCGAAATCTCTTCTATTAATTGAAAATCGCTTTCTTTGTGGAAAATTTTTCTAAAGTTTACTTTTGAACATCTGGTTCCAAAAACGTGTATTTGAAAGGTCTGTCCTGAAAACTATTTCTGAAGTATCTATTTCTGAAAACTGTCTTTGTAATATGTATCTGAAAAACTATTTCTGAAAACTACCTCTGTAATCTGTATCTAAAAAACTATTTTTAAAAATTGATATTTATCTCTTAAAAACCCGACGTATGTGGGCATTACGTATCGCCATCCCCCATATGCCTAACTAGAGGCAAGAGTGTAAATCCATGACATTGGGGTGTTACGTATTGCCGTCCCCCAATGCGTGCCACTACTTGTCCCTGAAACTAATGGTCTTGGGGTGTTAGGTATCGCCGTCCCCCAAGCCACTGAACTATAACTGGGGGTGTATATCTATGCTACCCTCTAAGCTCTGAATCTAGGATCTAAGGGCTTCTGTCATCCCTAGTCCTGAACTAGGATATAGGGGTCTTACGTATCAGCGCCCCCCAGTCGTCTACACGTGCACATATTCTCTCCGTCAATTCCATATCTAAATCAAGTTGCATACTGATGTTGGTTTTCCCCCTGCCTCGAAAATATAAAAATCAAATTCTAAAATCATTCTTTCAAAAACTTATCATGTAATAAAATGTATTTTTAGAAATATGTTTTTCTTTAAAACAACTAAGATAATATCTGACTAACGCCCTAAATGCTTAAAACAATAAGTCTGAGTCAAACAATTAAATAAAATCAACTTTAAGGAAAAGTGTCCACTCACTGGTTTGAAATTTGACTGGTGCCATGTCACTCGTCGAAGGGAATTGTGGTTCCTACAATGAACTATAATTGAAAAACTCAATTAGAATATAAGTCAGGGAATATACTTCAGAACTAGGTTAAATGTATTGATTTGAACACTTTTTTATCACTTTAAGGCGTACGATACTTATATTATGATGTAATATATGTATACGAGCTGATATGTGACTATTAGAGTGACCTCTAACACGCTAGAGTAAAACTAGGATGAACTAAAACTTATTGGGGAAATGTTTTATTCACGCGTCGCGATGCGCGCATACACAGTGAATTTAGTGAGCAACTTTACACTCGTGTCGCGACGTGCATGATTCTAGAAACTTTCCTGGGAAAATTTCCAGCACGTGTCGCAATGCTGCAAGTTTTACGTCATGACGAAAGGCTAAATTTAGGACCCAACTTAACCTTTCATGCCTAGTTTTCTCAACACTCATCCCACACTTCCACAATACAATTTCTACTCATCAATTATATAATATTCAATGTAATTACATGCTAAACCAGCATTCCTCAATCTAACTCAACACTTTAATCTCATAGTTTCAATAGCTCAATACCTAGGGTTTCCAAGTACTTGGTTTTTACTTAACACCATCAATTTCATGCTTATTATGCCACTAAGGGCAATTCTTAATGTGCTACTATCATTCACATGTCATCATATCAATAAAGTTACTCAATCAAAAATTTGGGTCAAATGACTTTATCTCTTTTTCTTTGATTTCCTCCACTCTTCAAGTCTCCAATGGTTATTAATCTCCTTCTTAGCTTGTTGTATGATGGTTTACATTTGTTCCCTCATCTTTTCTTCTTCTTCTTTCCCATTCTTTCTTCTACTTTTTCTTTTCTTTTCTTTTATTCTTCCATGTTTTATTATTTTTTTTTTGTTTCCTTTGAATTTTGGGGATATATGAATAGTATCCTCCTTTTATCCTAAGGCTATTTAAAATTAGAAAGTTTCAGAAATTCGAAGAAACTTGGAGAATTTTCTAGAATGACCCTTAGGCACTATTCATTTAAATTTTGGATCTATATTTTCAACCAGTTACTGGTTCAAATTTGGAAAAATCTTCCACTCACAGTTATAGGTCTTGAACTCAGCTTTCCAGGGATATAAAATTTATAAAAATCAGAGTTCATATAAGAAAGTTATGGCCCAAATACCATGGACTGTCAAAATGGAACATTATACAATTTCGAGGAATTCACCGATTGTCCCCAAACAAGCTTCATGAAGTTGGAATCTTCAATTCAATGGGATTATTGGACCGTCTGGTTTTCTCAAGAATTCAAAAAAATCTTGTGTATCAGAAGGCCAGTGGGAGTATGGTCGTATTTTTAGTCCTTTATATTGATGACATCCTAATAATTGGGAATGATATAGGAATGTTACAAAACTTCTGTTGGGATGTATGCCCTAGAGCTACATGTGATGTAAACGGTTTCTATTGCATAGAAATAAAATGATGCATTATTCATTTATCAAATTGTTTGTTTTAATTTTCGCATATTATATATCTTCATAAATACCATAGATTCGTATGTACCTTCAAGACTTGGTACATGAGTGTCATGCACCAGAGGATACAAGTCTGAAGTTAGTAATCTTAAATAGTCCATAGAGAGCAAACAAACTGGGGCTTTTTTGTGGTTTATCTATAGCTGCGGTCCATTCTATATTTGGATGGCGATCTTAATCCGGATCATCCATGTAGAGACATGAGAATAAAGGCACCTTATATGATGTGATCATATAGGACTGGACCCAGATAGAAATGACATTCTTATAATATCCGTTAAACAAAGAAAGTCATTTCAATCTACTTGATGGTCATATATGGATTGGTCTTAATCCTGCATGGCGGGATATGTCATTTGATTTACAAAGGTGAGGTTGGTGTAGCAAACCCAACCAATAACTACGTATTTTGGGGGCATAGTTTGTTATGTAGCTGGGAACGTCTTACATAGACATGAAATTCACTCATTCTTGCGAGAAGTAGATGAATATCTCTCTTAAGGATTGATTCGGTACTTGAACGATTAGAGCACTCAAGTCTTTCTATTACGAATGGAAAGATTAACATTCATAACCGTTATGAATAAATTGTTCATTAGAGAATCAATAGTACTTAAGATAAAATAATTAGAAGGGTATAACGGATATTATGACCCGGCTCTAATTACGAGATATTCGTTAAGGATCAATTTATATGCAATGACTATATCGGTGGACACCGACTTTGATCGGCCTTATATTTCATCTACGGTGATGAGAGTGCAACTTCAGACTTTTAGTGGAATAATCCGGAGTTAATAATTCGGAATATTTAATTAAGAGCTTAATTAATATTTCGAGATTATTGGAGCTCAGAACCGTAGGTCCACTTGGTCCCCGTGCTAGCTCGATTTACTTTAGCGGAGCTAAGATAATTGGATGGTCCAATTATATACTCACAAAAGCAATATTATTAATGTGATTAATAATATTAATTATATCACACATGAGACTTTATATTAAAAGTTAATATAAAGTATTAATAATATATTTGATAATTATTAAATTAGAATATTAAATTATATAAGATATGATTTAATAAGGCTAATAATTATTACCAAGGTAGGATTCCTTATTGGATAGGAATAGGATTTGTTTGTTTTGGAAACAAAATCAAATCCTAATTAAACCCTACCTTGGCCGAATTTTTGACTTATTTTGGGATATGATTTGTTTGTTTTGGAAACAAAATCAAATCCAAAATAATATCCCCCTCGGTCGAAAATTTGGAGTACTATAGGGAGTAGGATTTGTTTATTTTGGAAGCAAAATAAAACAAGGATTCCTAATCCCTAGCCTTGGCCGAATTCTACACCTATTGAGAGACTAGTGGTTGATTTGTTTTATGAAACAAATTAACCATAAGTATAAAAGAAAATTATGATTTAATTTTATACACAACCATTGGAAAAAACCCTAGCCTCCATCTCCTTCTCCGAGCTCTCAAACGTTGAGATCTCTCTTCGGTGTGTGTGATCGTTCTCTAAACCGTTTAGAGATTTCTTATGAGTGTAGTCCACACTACCCTCCGTTAGTGTCGAGACATAGTTCGGAAGACCTCGTGACATTGAAAATCATCCCCAAACCACCCCTGCAGTTTGCGGCCCTACTCCCTGAGGAACCTTAAATTGCGCAAGAACATGGAGGTTCAGGGAGCTCCGTTTTGTTTGATTTTCATTCGGGATTTTGGGAAACACTTTAGGATATCTTAAGGCATGTATTAGGATTATTTTTGGGAGAAAAATCAGATCTAAAACAGACCTGCAAGTGGCACAAATCAGACCTAGAGTTGGGTAACATACGCGCCCATAACGTGTCCAAAACAGTCCAGTTTTTGCACTGCAGTTCAAGGGCTGTTCGGGGACTGTTTCGGGACTATTCCGGGGCTGAAATTTGTCCAAAACTTCAGCAATATCACTGGTAACATTCGGCCATAGCAAGGGAAGAGTAGAAAAATTTTTCAAGTCCGATTCCTGAGCCTAACCGCTTCCGCTGCGTGAGGGAAGGCGTTCCCTACAATTGGCATCAAGAGCGAGGTTGAAAAGTGCTCTTAACCCTTAACTTGTTTTTATTTAAAGTTACTGTTTTAATATATTTATATGAGTTATAAATATGATATGCATGTTTAGATGAGTGGGCACATTGTTTAAGTTCATGTGATGAATGGTTTTAATATTTCATGTGATGAATGGATTTTGCATTGGTCGTAATTTTTTATGGCTCTTATTTTTATAGGTGATTTTGTTTATGGGTTGTAAGGCCATAAGGTCATTGTTTATATTCATTGTAATTTTATTTTCAATGTAAAAAAATTCAATTCTTTGTAATATGTAGCATCGAAGCCTCGAAAGGAGCCAATACCACTTTGGAGCGGGATTTGAAGGCCAAGGAATGCCTTGATAGATCTTATGTACTAATTAGATTAGTATAGAAAAATAAGATCCCGGTCAATGCAAAATAATCTTTTGTTATATGTATGTTTATTTCGAATTGTTTGAATACCATGTCATATAGCCTAGGGTGCCCACTCGTGCATTTTACTTGCCATAACATGTCATACATGCATTATCATTAAAGACATAGAATTATGATTTTATGTAAATTTAAAAGGTTTAAAAATATATGATATGCATTGAATTCATTAATTAGATTAATGGGATTAAGTGTCTAAAACTTGAATTCTAATATATTGGACTTAATTGGTGCATAATAAATTCCATTGGTATATAGGATGGAAACCCGGATATAAATTCCATAGCCGATTCCGTATGGACGGAAATGTGGTCTGCACTCGGGATACAATTCCACGTACCATTGGAGTTTATGACGCACTAAGATTTATTAAAATGTTTAATTAAAATTTTGACCATTTAGAATTCTATGGTTTTAGACCTTTAAGTGCTTAGTATTTTAAAAGTTAAAAAATATTGTAGCTCACTTAATGACACTCAAATTAAATAGTTTAATAGAGTATAATTATTAGTAGAGACTAATAGGATTTTAGTGACACAATTTTAATGGTTAAAATTGATTAGCTCGCTTGTGACAAACTAGTGTAAGTAAATTATGCTTTAGCCGCCATAAGTTTATACACACTAGTTAGGATAAAATATTAGATATTTTAGATAGAAACCTTAAGTTTAAAATAGTGAGTGGGAGAGGGATATACGACAGTACATCCCGCGATCTCCGTTGTTAGTCCAAAAATGTGAGATTCAAAAGGCACCTCGAGACGGCTTTATTTTCGTCCCCCTAAGGATGGTGTCCATTTTGGGTCAATATCAAGTTTGGGTTCCGAAAGGATAGGGATTCTAGATGTATCTTGTGAACTGACCTACCCTACGGCGGCACTTCACTTGTTAAGTCAAAGAATCCCGAAACGGCGGGTTACACTCACAAAGGAATAATTAACTGTTAATGAAATTCCTTGATCAAATAAAACGGTAGCTGTTTAATATAGGAATAAGAGTCATTCCCGCATATATCAGACAGCTGAGATTGTCTCAATCTATCATGCGAGTACTTGACCTACCCTACGGCGGCACTTACTTGTGGGATGATAGATCTCCGTGGCATAGTAATTCTTTTAGGTTTCTTATTCATTACTCATGGTTCATGCATCATGTTTACTTTTATGCCAAAATTCTTTGATGATTTTAATATGCGATGAATGAATGTTGAATGCATGTTTATTTTATTTTCAGCCATGGTTTCTCTAATTATTTCCATACTCTCAAATGACAAATTAACCGGGGAAAACTATGTTAAGTGGAAAAGTAACATGAACGCTATCCTGGTCTGTGAAGACCTTAAGTTTGTGCTAACGGAGGAGCGTCCTCCCGAGCCGGCCAGAAATGCTGGCCAAGCTGTGCGCGATACCTATCAGAAATGGGTCGCAGCAAATGAGAAAGCCCGCTGCTACTTGCTAGCAGGGATGTCTGAGGTTCTTGCTGCAAAGCACGAACCTATGGCTCTAGCATCTCAGATGATGGAGTCATTGCAGGGCATGTTTGGGCAGCCTTCGGAGCGTCAACGCCATGAGGCCATGGTCTCAGCGATGACTGCTAGGATGAAGGAATGGACATCAGTGCAAGAGCATCTCTTGAGGATGATGATGACATATCTCAACACTGCTGAAACCCATGGAGCTCGTATTGACGAGCGTAGCCAGGTGACCATGATCATGGAAACTCTTCCGAAGAGTTTCCTGCAGTTTAAAAGCAACTATGTTATGAGCAAGTTGACTTTTACTTTGACCCAACTGCTCAATGAGCTCACTCATTACGAGTCCATGCTGGTGGATCCTCGTAAATCCAGTGCAGAGGCAAATGTTGCCGAATCTTCCAAATCTGCAAAGAATAAGAAGAAAGGCACTGGAAAGGCTAAAGGTAAAGCCACTAAAAAGAAGAACAAGAAAGGCTCCAAGGATTCCAAGCCCAAAGGAAAATGTTTCCACTGCAACAAGAGTGGGTATTGGAAAAGGAACTGTCCTAAATACCTTGCTGAGCTGAAGGAGAAGAAGGAAACAGGCAAATATGATTTACTTGTTATTGAATCTTTATTAGTGGAAGATGATAAATCCGCTTGGATTATTGATTCTGGCGCCACTAACCATGTTTGTTCTTCTTTACAGCTACTTGATTCATGGAGGGACCTTGCTGAATGCGCTTACACCATGAGGTCAGGACAGAGGATGCCGTTTCAGCAAGAGCAAGGGAGTTTCTAGTTTAAGTTTTATTAATAATAGTTATTTAAATTTGAACGATGTGTTATTCATTCCTGGTTTCCGCAGGAATCTGATTTCTGTCTCTAGACTTATGGATGATGGTTATTCTATTTCTTTTAATAGCAATTCAGTTATTATTGGTAGAAATGGATTAACTATATGCACAGGAAACTCAGAGAATAACTTGTATGTGTTAAGACCGTTAACGCATAAGTCACTGCTCAACACTGAAATGTTTAAGGTTGAAAAACCAAAAATAAACGGCAAAAGATTTCTCACGATGACACATATCTATGGCATCTTAGACTTGGTCACATCAACCTTGACCGAATAAATAGATTGATAAAGGACAGGAGCCTTAAACCAGTTAAAGCTCGGGACTTTACCAGTTGTGAATCCTGTTTAGAAGGAAAAATGACCAAGAGACCTTTTACAGGAAAAGGAATAAGAGCCAGCCAACCACTAGAGCTAATACATTCAGACGTTTGCGGACCGATGAATGTGAAAGCCCGAGGTGGTTATGAATACTTCGTCACATTCATTGACGATTATTCAAGATATGGGTATGTCTACCTAATGCATCACAAATCAGATACCTTTGAAAAGTTCAAAGAGTATCGAGCTGAGGTTGAGAACCAATTAGGTGAGACGATCAAAACTCTACGATCGGATCGTGGAGGAGAATACCTCGACAGAAACTTTGAGGAATTCTTAGTTGAGCATGGGATAGTATCCCAGCTCACAGCACTTGGAACACCACAACAAAATGGTGTTGCGGAAAGGAGAAATCGAAACCCTACTAGACATGATGAGATCAATGTTTAGTTATAGCTCACTACCTAGTTCATTCTGGGGTCCTCAATGTAGTTCCATCAAAGTCTATTCCTAAGACTCCCTTAGAGTTGTGGAATGGTCGTAAAGCTAGTTTACGACTTTTCCACATATGAGGGTGTCCAGCACATGTGCTGAAGAATAAGACCACAAAATGGAACCACGTTCTCAGGTGTGCCTATTTGTAGGCTACCCAAAGGAGACTAGGGGTGGATTCTTCTACAGTACTGATGACAAAAAAGTATTTGTATCGACAAATGCTACGTTTCTAGAGCGAGCATGACTATATGAGGGAGTTCAAACCTCGGAGTAAAATGTTACTCGAGGAGTTACTTACTGGTTCAACCAGCGCACCATCGTCAACAAAAGTTGACAAATACTAGCACCTTCGACATCTGATGGTCAGATAATTCCCAGTCAGAATGATCTACCACCTAGACGTAGTGGGAGGGTTGTACGAGAACCTGATCGTTATCTAGGAGTTGGAGAGGCACAAGTTGTCGCCTCCAGCGATGGTGTAGATGATCCATTGACCTACAGTAGTGCAATGGATGATCCTGACAAAGAGGAATGGCTCAAAGCCATGAACCTAGAGATGGAGTCCATGTACTCCAACTCTGTCTGGGAACTTGTAGACCAACCTGATGGAGTAAAACCCATAGGTTGCAAGTGGATCTACAAGAGGAAGAGGGGATCAGATGGGAAGGTACAGACCTTCAAAGCTAGACTAGTGGCCAAGGGTTATACCCAGAAAGAGGGAGTTGACTATGAGGAAAATTTCTCACCAGTAGCCATACTAAAATCCATCCGCACTCTTCTATCCATAGCCGCATATTATGACTATGAAATTTGGCAAATGGACGTCAAGACTGCATTCTTGAATGGAAATCTTGATGAAAGTATCTATATGGTACAACCAGAAGGGTTTATAGCCCAAGGTTAGGAGCAAAAGGTTTGCAAACTGCAGAGGTCCATTTATGGACTCAAGCAGGCATCCCGATCTTGGAACATAAGATTTGATACAATGATCAAGTCCTATAATTTTGAGCAGAATGGTGATGAGCCTTGTGTATATAAGCGCATCATTGACGGGAATATGGTTTTCCTTATTTTGTACGTTGATGACATCTTAATCATTAGGAATGATATAAGGATATTATCAGACATTAAAAACTGGCTAGCTGAGCAATTCCAAATGAAAGATTTGGGAAATGCAAGTTATGTTCTTGGGATCCAGATACTTCGAGATCGCAAGAAGCGACTGTTAGCTATGTCTCAGGCATCCTACATCGACAAGATTCTTGTGCGATTTGGGATGCAGAATTCCAAGAAAGGCAATCTGCCTTATCGGTATGGAATTCATTTATCGAAGGAACAGTCTCCTAAGACACCTCAAGGCGTTGAGGAAATGAGACATATCCCATACGCCTCAGAAGTTGGTAGTCTCATGTATGCCATGTTATGCACGAGACCGGACATCTGTTTTGCAGTGGGAGTAGTCAGTAGGTTTCAGTCAAATTCAGGATTGAATCACTGGGTGGCTGTGAAACACATTCTCAAATACCTTAAGAGAACGAGAGATTATATGCTGGTATATTCTGGTGAGGATATGATCTTAAAAGGATATACAGATTCTGATTTTCAACAGATGTCGATTCTAGGAAATCCACATCTGGATCAGTGTTTCACCCTAGGTGGTGGGGCTATTATTTGGCGGAGTATAAAGCAAGCTTGCATTACTGACTCCACCATGGAGGCTGAATATGTAGCGGCTTGTGAAGCAGCTAAAGAAGCAGTCTGGCTCCGTAAATTCTTGGGAGATCTGGAAGTTGTTCCAGATATGGATAAACACTCACCTCATTGCGATAATAGTGGAGCAGTGGCAAACTCCAAAGAACCAAGAAGCCACAAGAGGGGAAAGCATATAGAAAGGAAATATCATCTCATCAGGGAGATGTTGAGTTTCTAATTAGGTCCCAAGATCATCCAAAACAAGCATAAAAAACGCATGAAAACATCAAGGAGTAAGGCGGAAACATAACTCACATTGAATGGTTTGAGATGCAAAGAACACAAGACTTTTCTCTCTTTGTTGAGCTCGGTTTTGGCCTCCTTGGACTGCTACCATGCTCGGTTTTGGTCATCTTCTTCCTTGAAAATTCGGCCATGGGTGACCTCCATTGAAGCTCCAAGCTTCAAGCTTCCATGCTCAAAGAATCACTTCCCTATCACCTTGATACAACTCATGTGTGTGCTAGCACTCTTTCTTCTTCATTTAGTGTGATCAAACCAAAAAATGAGAAGAAATGGTCAAGACCGATTGAGAGAGGAAGAACAATTTTGGCTCCAAAAATTGGACCAAACCCGTGAGAGGGAGAGCAAAAACCGAAGAGTTGTGTTGTAGAGAGAGAAAAGAAAAAGCTTTTATATATATGTATTATTTTAATCATTTACCAAGTAAATAAATAAACATATATTAAAAACTTTAAATCAAAAGTCAAAAGCAAAAGCAAAAAGCTTTCAATCATTTTCACCCATCACTTCTACTTTTTACATCAAGTCACTTCACTTTAATAAAGTGACAACTTGTCATGTCACATCACTCAAAGTGACAAGTGATTTGACAATTGATGCGACTAGTGATTTGACGCTTGATGTGACTTGCGTGCCGCGCTCGGATTCGAAATGCGAATGCGCTCGCAATCACTCTCGGGCTCGGGTTCGCTAATTCCAAATTAACGAATTTTCCGTCGCGTCGTAATTAAATGATTACGCCTAGCGAATTCACTATTCACGTCGCTAACGAATTAATTCTAAATTATTCGTTCGCCCGAAATAAAATCTAATTTCAATTCCGCGTCGAAATCCAATTTCGTATAATATATCGGATATATTATTTTATCGATTAATTCTAAATTAATCGTTCTCTCTCTTTAATTAATATTTTATCCGAGATAAAATATCTCCGTAATTAATCCCAGATTAATTTTCTCTCTTATTGAATTAATCCCAGATTAATTAAAGTGCGAGTCATACGTCATCGGTGAATCTTCAGGAACCGACCCATGAGATCTCCGGATATGTTGGCAGTAAATACGGTCGTCGGACTATCCGAACACGTAAGTACCTCATACTACGTTTATACCGATTTACAAGACAAGGTTGGCTTCTAGCAAAGCGCCATGCCTACCCAATTCTCCAGAAATATTCTTACAGGAATATATAGATCTGTATCAAGCGTAGTATACTAAGTATTGTGCGTATCGGCCCAGTATCGGATAATCACGTGCTAGGGCTGGGGCTGGATAAGTGTCTGCCCCGTCCGAAACACATATCGGATGTCTGGTAACATAGTCTCTATAATCGGATATACATGACCTGGTCACAATATCCCGATTGGTTGCGCAACACTCAAGAGCACTAGTACCGTATCCTGCGTGACATCATCTCCATTATGACTGGAGTGATACTTCCGTCTCGACATCACATCCAATACTCTACGACTCTCTGATAAACCCAGAAGTGGTAGACACAGAACCGGTCAAAGCCCCCAACCACCAAAACCAAAGTTTATCGATTATCGTAAGTATTAGCGATGCAAGTCTCAGGTTAAGACTATACACACCTACCTTGATTTCGGCCTCCCATAGACACATAGTCATAATACCAATGGGATTCCGAGGGGTCTATCCAGAGCGAAGCTGTTTCCCGTACCATCGGTGAAACACGACCTCCTATCGCACTTGCATAAGTATCCAATACTTATATATATGAGAACTATGCCGTTGTGCCCTCACAACGCGCACAAGTGCAATACTAGCCTATTCCGCATTATCGATGTCCAGTCTCGATAATACTACGGCTAGGGATATTTAATGATTAATCCTTCGTGGACTGATACTGTCTCATATCATCTCAATCCAGGAACTAATCATAGGGACCTCTCTTCATTTATATATCTATGGTGATCTAATCACAAATGACGAGAGTGCAATTTCCTTGTTACATAGTTAATTTGCTACAACAACACAATGTTCTGTGCAAATAGTGACGCTATGGGTCATATTATCCAACAATCTCCCACTTGGCACATAGCCAGTCACTCGAGTGTCTAACACCCGAACTATGTAAGGTTCGCTCAAATTGCTGAGGAAAGGTTTTCGTCAGCGGATTTGTTTGATTATCATTTAACGCGATTTATACGATCATCGCTACATGATGACGATATATCCGAACGAATCAGATGATATAGAAGTATATCTGGATCGTTGATGAGACCATTAATCTTTAGCCTGTGCTGATGCCTAGCTCAGCTGCTAACAGAACTATATCTAATCTAATTAGATATGTATCGACCCAAATGACTTCTATTGCTGCCTCAGCTGCTGCAATTAACCCGCATGTGTTGTTTATTCGGTAACAGTATCTTGCTTGGAAGATTTCCAGCTTACTGCACCGTTATTCAAACTGTATAGTACCGTTTGTGACTTTTAGTCGTTTTTATCGGTTATAGGAAACTTGCTACAGTGATCCCAGTCACTTCAAGTTCTCCTTCTCCATAGACTAAGACAGCATCCTTAGTTCTCTAAGATACTAACGGATGTTCCTAACATCAATCCAGTGACTATCACTCGGATTAGCCTGTTTGTGAATCCATATGCTCAAAGCGTATGATACACCAGGTTTTGTACATTTTTCAATGTACGGTTCCACGGAGAGTATTTCGAAAGCCAAGCTTTTGCCGACATTATTTTATGGGAATATCATTTCCAAGAAATGACGTATTATCATTATTTTATAGGACAGCCACTGTCAGTGCGCTCCCACTAACCTCCTTATATACAAAAGAATTATTTTAGTTTTGAATTAAATCATACACCATTATGATTACATCAAAATGATAATTCCAAGAACAATGCTCGTATCAGCAAGCATTATCCAAATGGATTTACGGCGGCAAAGGTAAAAGGTTGAATCGTAATCAACACAATGTCGATAACGATACCTTCCGTTAAAAAACTAGCTTTATTTACGTTGGTATGTTGCTATCCATGTACGTCTTCCTTGAAGACTTATAGTACCAATAGGCACAATGCCTTGTGGTACATCAACTAGTCTCCAAACTTGTTGATATACATGGAATCCATTTCGGACTCATGACATTTGTCATAATAGGGAGGTCGAATGTATCACGTATCGTCATTTTGTGTCGTATTCGAAGATTAATGGTTCATATCTTGATAATATATATCTTAATATATTTCCAATTATATTACTGCCAAGAACATATTACTCTGATTTTCATCGAGTTATACTATCCTCCCACTTACCACTACTGCATATCGGTATTTTCCTCAGGAAAACCGCATGGTGAGCAACAATCAAATTGTTCTCATGTGGGTTTACAAGTACTATACTTAAGGTATCCCTTAGGATACCTATATTGGCTCTTATCCAATTTGGGTCTTTTAGTTTGGTATCATCCACCAACGTTATGCCTGGCATACCCAAATTATCAGGAATGAGAAACCTCGTTTCTTCCTGTTCATATCTAATATGATATCTGTCAAACAGATTATCATGGAACCTTATTCAAAATAAGTTCTTGCACTGTTTAAAGTTTATCCGTTGAAGGAAATGGTAGCTCAAAGCGACTCGTGATTAACCTTATTATGTCTAACAAAATTCGGTTAATCCTGTTCGGACACACCGTCAAAATGACGTGTTCCGGGAGGAGTCCTCATTGAAAGAATACTATACTCTTTCAAGTATACGAGAAACTTACTGCTTAAGTATTTTATTACGGTCTTACCGTGATGGTGTAATACTATATACTATACCGATCCGTTTGTCTATTCCGTGTCGAAACTATAAAAGTTTTCGATTTGTGTTCTTCAAAAGAAACTACAACCATTACGCGATGCCACATCCGTATAGGTCACGTAATATTCATATCCACCTCTAGCCTAGCTAGACACGGGCCCACTTGCTTCACTATGAACTAGGGCTAACAGATCGGTGGCATTTTCACTTTTACCGAGTAAAGGTGTTTTAAGCACTTTGCTTAATAAACTAGATTCGTAGACTTTATTTGAATAGAATCAAATCAGTCCTAGTACCCGCTCTTCAAAAGTGCGGATATACGATTCTTGTTTAGTAGTGTCCCTGACAACTATGCCACAATTAAGTTTCTTAACTGATCAGATCAGTTTGAGCTATTTATTTGTCATGTTATGTATTTGAGATATTATTTATATTCAAAATATAAATTCTGTTATTCACATCCAATGTGTTTATCTCAATATCATCTTTATATAATAAAACACTTTAGTGTTCTAGAATATAAAGGTACACCCGCAGCGGGTTATACGCGATATAGAGATAATGTTTCTAGTCAAACTAGTTACATTATAACAGTTTCTAATTTAAGTACTACGCAAGGCAGTTCCTAAATTCAGATATCTACGGTTAAAACAGCGACTATCGTCCCGTTTACTATTCGGATAAATCTCAGTTGAAGTCAGTATCCTGCTAAAGCAGATTCTGCACAACAGTACATATTTATGTATCACACTAAGTATTTAAAATCAATTTCAATACTAGTTGTGAACATAATTATGACAAACATATTGAAGTAAGAGCCTTGCTCATCTTCAATTCATTCTTAGGATATATTATTTTATCAAATAAAATAAAAACTTATTAATTTCCAAGACCATCTTGAAATTATTCCCAATTTGAAAATTAAATCATTTAAAATATTTTATCCAAGATTATAATTTAAATATCCAACTTTTCAATTTTATCTTGATTACAATAGTCCAACTATTTAATCAACGATTAGTGGTACTATTTATTATAATGATTATAATAGTCCAACTATATAATCAAATATAATCCAAATTAATTAACCTCAATTACATTGATTACTATAATCCAATTATAAAATCAACTGTAAACTGAAATTAATTAATTCAAATATATTGATTAATATAATAATAATATAATCAACTATAATACAGTCCAACTGTTTATTAAAACAACAATTTAAATATTAGTCCAACTAACATTTAATAATACGACGAAATAATTTAAATGAGCGCATATGGCGAGTAATTGAACGAATATTGCAAATTCAATTCTTGCCTCCCACTATTTTTCGTCGAGCCTCTAACCCTCTGTGGAGTACTCGGGAAACCGTGTTCCTAGTGGGCTAGGATCCTGTTAAATAACATACAACCTTGACTTTGGCCAACAAGCTGTATGCTACTTACCAGGTAGATCTCACAGATCAATTGGATCCAATCCAATTCCTAGATCCGGTTAGGTGGACATCCAAGTCCTAAACATATTGCTTATGCCAATGTATCTAATACATTTTCCTAACCTTATCCTCCGAATCATCTAGGCCTTGGCTTTGGCACAACAAACCTAATGATTCCAGTTAAGCGGGACCCATTGACAAGGAAAGTTTCGTAATCAATGTCTTTGGACAAGAAGTGATCTTGACTTTGGCCAACAAATCACAACTTGGACTAGACACCGATGTGGAACAAAACTCTCATGATTCAAATACATCCAATTGACAAGGTCTTGACTTTGGCCAACAAACCAATGCCAATCAGATCTTGAACAAGAATCATTCAATGGAAGGATAATCGCTTAATATAAAACGAGGGTTTTTCGCGTGCAAATTGGCTACCAATTTAATTATCTTTGTTAGGTCTCATCATCATACACCCTTAAACATGCATTCTAAACACATAATAAAGCGTATATGAAATAAAATAATAATGATATGCGGATGGATACTTTACATTGATCCTAGATCAAATCTCTCATTTTCTCTCTCCAAAGCTAGCACTTGTATTTACTTCTACCCGTTACACTACACTTCTAAAGAAACCTCATTTACATTGAGGGGAATAGGTGAGAAGAGAATACAAAGAGTATATAGGTGATAAGGCTGGACACGCAGGTCCAATTTAATAAATCAAATTTATTACAACAATTTCTAAAATTGTCCCACCCGACTAATATCCATCCGATATACATTATTCACGCATCGCAACCATGTATTCATACAAGCATGTTATCAATCAATCTAATCCAATTAATTAATCTGATAATTAGTGATCATCCAATGTTCAAACAACGATTTGATTTTTGCTCGAGTCAAACTCGTTTTACGAATAAGTACTCAAAGTACGAATTCTCGAATTAAATTAAACTACATAATTAAATCCAATTTAATACGCATTTAATTCTAATTCACTATTTAATTCCAAATTAAATATTACACTTTTTTAACGAAACTTCTACGATTTAAATTCCAAATTCAATCGTTATGGGTCTCAAAGCCCAATTAACGTCAACGTTTATTTAATTAAAGTCCAATGGGCTTTTAATTAATTTCTTAAGGCGTGGACTTTTGGTCAACTCGGGTCAAACCGATAACCAAAGTCCAATCCGGGAGTTACCCCATAAGCCTTTAAATTAATTTTGGCCCATTAGGCCCAATTAAATAATTAAGGTTCATTAAGTCATAATTGGACTTTATGGATGCGGTTTTGGGCCTAATTGGATCCAACCAATTTTGCCTAAACCCAACTTTGTACAACAAAGCCCAAAAGCCCAATTAAACATTCAAGGCCCAATTTCCAAAAACAAGCCTAATTAATTAACTTATAAAATTCCAAATTTCATAATTAATTAACCTAAGTGTTATACATAATTAACCACCTAATTAATATTTCTAAAAACATCAATTAGCATACTTAATCATGCATTTCAACATCAAATAGTGTCTAACACAATTTATTAAAACCAAACCCATTTTACATGCTTTTAAGTCTTGGCAATTAGGGGTTTTTAAATCCGATTTGGTTTCAATCAAATTGAATCCACAATCATCATTTCCCAAATCAATTAAATTCATCTAATGAATCAAAATACAAAAACACAATGAATTTCATATCCAATTGAATTCGGCCAAGCCTACTTTAATTTGGGAAAATTGTTCCAAATCAAAATTCAATCCAATCAAACTTCAATTCAACATTACCCACTTGTTTCAAGTCATCCAATGATCAAACAAACAAAAAATTCACCAAGATATTAGGGTCTTTAATTTCGGCCAACATAAGCAATTTGGGGAAATTTGTTCCAAACACAATTTCAACAAATTGATCCAATCAATCATCAATTAAACATACTTTAAGCATTCTAAATCATCCAATTTCATCAAACATGCTCAAAATCAAGTTTACCCAAATTTGTTACTTTATGCCAACATAAAAAATTGGGGAAATTTGTTCCAAACACAATTTCTTCAAATTGATCCAATCAATCTTTAATTCAACATCATTTAAGCATTCTAATTAATCAATTTAATCAAATCATGCTCCAATTGATTTTACCCAATTTATCATGCCCAAAAATTTGGAGAAAATTGAATCCAATCCAATTTCATGAAATTGATCATGCACAACTTCAATTCATCAACATACAAGCATATTTAACATCCAATTTCAACAAATCATGCTTCAATTGATAATCCCCAATTTTAACCCTAACTTTTTCATGCTTGATAATAGCTCAAGATACCATTGTTGAGTTTCTAATTAGGTCCCAAGAATCATCCAAAACAAGCATAAAAAACGCATGAAAACATCAAGGAGTAAGGCGGAAACATAACTCACATTGAATGGTTTGAGATGCAAAGAACACAAGACTTTTTCTCCTCTTTGTTGAGCTCGGTTTTGGCCTCCTTGGACTGCTACCTGCTCGGTTTTGGGTCATCTCTTCCTTGAAAATTCGGCCATGGGTGACCTCCATTGAAGCTCCAAGCTTCAAGCTTCCATGCTCACAGAATCACTTCCCTATCACCTTGATACAACTCATGTGTGTGCTAGCACTCTTTCTTCTTCATTTAGTGTGATCAAACCAAAAAATGAGAAGAAATGGTCCAAGACCGTTGAGAGAGGAAGAACATTTTGGCTCCAAAAATTGGACCAAAACCGTGAGAGGAGAAGCAAAAACCGAGAGAGGCTTGGTGTAGAGAGAGAAAAGAAAAAGCTTTTATATATATATGTTTATTTTAATCATTACCAAGTAATAAATAAACAATATATTAAAAACTTTAAATCAAAAGTCAAAAGCAAAAGCAAAAAGCTTTCAATCAACTTTTCACCCATCACTTCTACTTTTTACATCAAGTCACTTCACTTTAATAAAGTGACAACTTGTCATGTCACATCACTCAAAGTGACAAGTGATTTGACAATTGATGCGACTAGTGATTTGACGCTTGATGTGACTTGCGTGCCGCGCTCGGATTCGAAATGCGAATGCGCTCGCAATCACTCTCGGGCTCGGGTTCGCTAATTCCAAATTAACGAATTTTCCGTCGCGTCGTAATTAAATGATTACGCCTAGCGAATTCACTATTCACGTCGCTAACGAATTAATTCTAAATTAATTCGTTCGCCCGAATTAAAATCTAATTTCAATTCCGCGTCGAAATCCAATTTCGTATAATATATCGGATATATTATTTTATCGATTAATTCTAAATTAATCGTTCTCTCTCTTTAATTAATATTTTATATCCGAGATAAAATATCTCCGTAATTAATCCCAGATTAATTTTCTCTCTCATTGAATTAATCCCAGATTAATTAAAGTGCGAGTCATACGTCATCGGTGAATCTTCAGGAACCGACCCATGAGATCTCCGGATATGTTGGCAGTAAATACGGTCGTCGGACTATCCGAACACGTAAGTACCTCGTACTACGTTTATACCGATTTACAAGACAAGGTTGGCTTCTAGCAAAGCGCCATGCCTACCCAATTCTCCAGAAATATTCTTACAGGAATATATAGATCTGTATCAAGCGTAGTATACTAAGTATTGTGCGTATCGGCCCAGTATCGGATAATCACGTGCTAGGGCTGGGGCTGGATAAGTGTCTGCCCCGTCCGAAACACATATCGGATGTCTGGTAACATAGTCTCTATAATCGGATATACATGACCTGGTCACAATATCCCGATTGGTTGCGCAACACTCAAGAGCACTAGTACCGTATCCTGCGTGACATCATCTCCATTATGACTGGAGTGATACTTCCGTCTCGACATCACATCCAATACTCTACGACTCTCTGATAAACCCAGAAGTGGTAGACACAGAACCGGTCAAAGCCCCCAACCACCAAAACCAAAGTTTATCGATTATCGTAAGTATTAGCGATGCAAGTCTCAGGTTAAGACTATACACACCTACCTTGATTTCGGCCTCCCATAGACACATAGTCATAATACCAATGGGATTCCGAGGGGTCTATCCAGAGCGAAGCTGTTTCCCGTACCATCGGTGAAACACGACCTCCTATCGCACTTGCATAAGTATCCAATACTTATATATATGAGAACTATGCCGTTGTGCCCTCACAACGCGCACAAGTGCAATACTAGCCTATTCCGCATTATCGATGTCCAGTCTCGATAATACTACGGCTAGGGATATTTAATGATTAATCCTTCGTGGACTGATACTGTCTCATATCATCTCAATCCAGGAACTAATCATAGGGACCTCTCTTCATTTATATATCTATGGTGATCTAATCACAAATGACGAGAGTGCAATTTCCTTGTTACATAGTTAATTTGCTACAACAACACAATGTTCTGTGCAAATAGTGACGCTATGGGTCATATTATCCAACAGGAGATAGTCAAGAGCGCCGTTACACGTCCCAAAGATTGCGTCCGCAGAGAACCTTGCTGATCCGTTTACCTAAGACTTTCCGGCTAAAGTTTTTGATGGTCACCTAGATGGTCTAGGTTTACGAGACATTCCCATTTGCTCTAGTGCATTGGAGATGTTGGGATGTATGCCCTAGAGCTACATATGATGTAAATGGTTTTTTAGTGCATAGAAATAAAATGATGCATTATTCATTTATCAAATTGTTTGTTTTAATTTTCGCATATTATATATCTTCATAAATACCATAGATTACTTATGTACCTTCAAGACTTGGTACATGAGTGTCATGCACCAGAGGATACAAGTCTGAAGTTAGTAATCTTAAATGGTCCATAGAGAGCAAACAAACTGGTGCTTTGTTTGTGGTTTATCTATAGCTGCGGTCCATTCTATATTTGGATGGCGATCTTAATCCGGATCGTCCATGTAGAGACATGAGAATGAAGGCACCTTGTATGATGTGATCATATAGGACTGGACCCAGATAGAAATGACATTCTTATAATATCCGTTAAACAAATAAAGTCATTTCAATCTACTTGATGATCATATATGGATTGGTCTTAATCCTGAGTGTGCTACGAACTCCTGCATGGCGGGATATGTCCTTTGATTTACAAAGGTGAGGTTGGTGTAGCAAACCCAACCAATAACTACGTATTTTGGGGGCATATTCTGTTATGTAGCTGGGAACGTTTTACATAGACATGGAATTCTCTCATTCTTGCGAGAAGTAGATGAATATCTCTCTTAAGGATTGATTCGGTACTTGAATGATTAGAGCGCTCAAGTCTTTCTATTACGAATGGAAAGATTAATATTCATAACCGTTATGAATAAATTATTCATTAGAGAATCAATGATACTTAAGATAAAATAATTAGAAGGATATAAGGGACATTATGACCCGGCTCTAATTACGAGATATTCGTGAAGGATCAATTTATATGCAATGACTATATCGGTGGACACCGACTTTGATCGGCCTTATATTTCATCTACGGTGACGAGAGTGCAACTTCGGGTTTTTAGTGGAATAACCCGGAGTTAATAATTCGGAATATTTAATTAAGAGCTTAATTAATATTTCGAGATTATTGGAGCTCAGAACCGTAGGTCCACTTGGTCCCCGTGCTAGCTCGATTTACTTTAGCGGAGCTAAGATAATTGGATGGTCCAATTATATACTCACAAAAGCAATATTATTAATGTGATTAATAATATTAATTATATCACACATGAGACTTTATATTAAAAGTTAATATAAAGTATTAATAATTATATTTGATAATTATTAAATTAGAATATTAAATTATATAAGATATGATTTAATAAGGCTAAGAATTATTACCAAGGTAGGATTCCTTATTGGATAAGGAATAGGATTTGTTTGTTTTGGAAACTAAACCAAATCCTAATTAAAACGCTACCTTGGCCGAATTTTTGACTTATTTTGGGATAGGATTTGTTTGTTTTGGAAACAAAATCAAATCCAAAATAATATCCCCATTGGCCGAAAATTTGGAGTACTATAAGGAGTAGGATTTGTTTATTTTGGAAGCAAAATAAAACAAGGATTCCTAATCCCTAGCCTTGGCCGAATTCTACACCTATTGGGAGACTAGTGGTTGATTTGTTTTATGAAACAAATTAACCATAAGTATAAAAGAAAATTATGATTTAATTTTATACACAACCATTGGAAAAAACCCTAGCCTCCATCTCCTTCTCCGAGCTCTCAAACGTTGAGATCTTTCTTCGGTGTGTGTGATCGTTCTCTAAACCGTTTAGAGATTTCTTGTGAGTGTAGTCCACACTACCCTCCGTTAGTG
The DNA here is from genome assembly GCA_019454045.1 of Zanthoxylum bungeanum. Taxonomy (NCBI): domain Eukaryota; kingdom Viridiplantae; phylum Streptophyta; class Magnoliopsida; order Sapindales; family Rutaceae; genus Zanthoxylum; species Zanthoxylum bungeanum. The sequence goes on along the minus strand of SKCR01016407.1, from coordinate 145,175 downwards.
TCGAGACATAGTTCGGAAGACCTCGTGACATTGAAAATCATACCCAAACCACCCCTGCAGTTTGCGGCCGTACTCCCTGAGGAACCCTAAATTGCGCAAGAACATGGAGGTTCAGGGAGCTCCGTTTTGTTTGATTTTCATTCGGGATTTTGGGAAACACTTTAGGATATCTTAAGGCCTGTATTAGGATTATTGTTGGGAGAAAAATCAGATCTGAAACAAACCTGCAAGTGCCGCAAATCAGACCTAGAGTTGGGTAACATACGCACCCAAAACGTGTCCAAAACAGTCCAGTTTTTGCACTGCAGTTCAAGGGCTATTCGGGGACTGTTTCGGGACTATTCCGGGGCTGAAATTTTGTCCAAAACTTCAGCAATATCACCGGTAACATTCGGCCATAGCAAGGGAAGAGCAGAAAAATTTTCAAGTCCGATTCATGAGCCTAACCGCTTCCGCTGTGCGAGGGAAGGCGTTCCCTACAACTTCAAAGTATATCTCTGTAAGAATTTCTCCACGAAGGACCTGGGAGAAGCTTCCTATGTTTTAGGGATAAAACTCTATAGATATAGACAAATGAAGCTGATTGGGTTATCCAATCAACGTACATAGATAATATCTTTGAACGGTATAATTTTGGTAACTGTAAGACATCAAACATACAGTTTAGGCATGTGATTCATCTTTCGAAGAAGATAAGTCCACAAACAGAAGATGAGAAGGTTAGAATTTCTAACCAACCTTATGCTTCGTGTTTGGGTAGTAAAATATATGCCATGTTATGTACTAGGCCAGATATCAGTTTATTTTTAGCGTAACCAATAGATATCAGTCCAATCCAGGAAATGACCATTGAATGGCCATCAAACATATCCTGAAGTATCTTAAAGGTAATAAGAATAAGTTGATTATTTATGGAGGAAGTGAACTGCAAGTTAACAAGTGTACAGATTCCGACTTCCAATCGGATCCCGATGATAGAAAGTCTACATCTGGATTCGTCTTTATCCTTAACAGAGGTGCAGTTTTCTGGAAGAGTTCCAAACAGGGGTCAACAGCAGATTCTGCCACAGAGGCGGAATACATTGCAGCTTCTGAAGCTTTAAAAGAAGCTATTTAGATTAGGAACTTTATCACAGATTTGGGAGTTATCCCAAGTATCGAGAATGTGATTCTACTATACTGTGATAATACTGGAGCCATTGCGTAAGTAAAGGAATCGAGGGTGCATCAAAAGTCGAAGCATGTGGAACGCAAGTACCATATCATTCGAGAGAATATGTCTCGAGGGGATATTATCGTGTGCAATATACTGAGTACAGATAATGTAACAGACCACCACCGATGAAGGCCATACCACCGAAGTTATTTGATAAACACGTGGAGCCGATGGGTATTAGATACAATTGATATTGGCACTAGAGCAAGTGTAAGTTTTTGTTGGGGTTAGTGCTCTGAGCAGCAATTCCTTGTTGTATTTCTTTGAAAATACTACTATAAAATATTTTATTATGAATAATACAAGCAGATTCTATAATATAATATATTTTTTAATATGGTAAAGATGTAATAGACCTTAGGATGAATAGTCACAATACTGTTGACGTGAATCGCAACTAAATTAGATTTCGTGACAGATATACCTGAATCTAAAGAGTCTCACTAATGAAATATACTCATAGAGTACTAGGGTAATATTTATAAATAATATGATTATTTATAAGTCGTTCAAAGGTTAAACGAAAAAAACATGTGAAAGGACCTAATAGTCATTTCCTAATTTTTATGTATTTGCATTTAATGATTGATTTTATCAAATAAACATTAATTAATTGTCAAATTGAGATATTTGACTAATATCATAAATATATATGTATTTGATATTTAATGTAAATATAATACATATATTTAATATATTTTTATTTATATAATTATTTAATTGTTAAATAATTAAATTAATTAAAATTATAAATATCTTAAATTTAGATATTTTATTAAAGGGCTTGAGTTGCCTTTGTTGACTTGTTTAATTTCATTAAAGTGTTAATGATTTCAAATGCAAGTTGACAAGTTGGCTTTAATAAATCAAATTGAAAATATCTAGATATTTATCATATACTTAAATTCAGCCAAGGCTAAATATGTGAGGTACAAATTGTTTTGTTTCATTTTAGGGTTTCATAAGTTCAAAACACACAAAAAGAAACACAAAAGAAGTTGAGAGCAAAGCTTGAAGGCTAAAGAAGAAACTTTTGAAAATCTTTATTTTTGTAAGTATTTCTTTAAAGTCTTCAACATAGAAAATATTTCTAACATATATAATTTTAATTTGTGATGCTTTGATGTTATCTCTACTCTTATAGTTTGTGTTTAATTGGTTGTGAATTTGAAAGAAAGATGTATGCATGTAAGTAAGCTTGAAATGGTTTGAAAGGCTTACTTTTGATTCTTTGGAAATCAAGTTGCCATTCTAGAGTTGTTGAGCCACTCCTTGGTGACTTAGAATTATTTTAGAGTTATTTCAAAGTTGTGAGGCTTGTTTGGTGAAGTAATGAATGGATTAATAAAATCGGTCAATTTGATGAAATTGAAAAATTAGGGTTCATAACTCATTCTAAAATTGGGGCTTTTCATATATGTGATTTATTATGGAGTGTATATGATGCATGTAAAGTTTTGGGTTGATTGGATTCTATCTGGCATGTTTTGAACATAAAAGGACTAAATTATAAATAATCCAAAATGAAGGGTGCTTTCAGCAATTAGGCTTAAAATTGGGATTTGTGTACAATCTGATTTTGATGTATTGGATATGTTGAAAAATATTTTAGAAATTATTTAGAATCATCCAAAATTATATTTGACAATTTTTGGACTAAAATGATCAATTTGTAAAGTTATGAGGTAATTCGGTAATTACCAAGAAATTAGATTTCTTGTGTAATTTTTTCAGAATTTAATAATTGGATAATTAAATAAATAAGTTTATTTAAATGATCCAAGAAAGATTTTGAAATCGAAAAATTTCGATTTTCTACTATTCCGCTGCGTTACCGGATTTTCGCCATAAAACCCCCTTTAGAGTCTATACCTCTTGTTTATGTATTGGGTCATACAATGCACGTTGTTATTTATATACAAATAAAAATTTTGAATTATATATGTGATTGTGGCACAGACTTTGGAATTGAGGATGAGAATTGATTTGACATGGGTTGGACAGAAGGTCCCTTTTTGTATGTGAAGCTCATTGCAGGTCATTTTGAGGCTGGATTGTGTTCTAGGTTGTCCAAGTTTAGGCTGCATCATGTTTTTTTCCATTACGATTGGGGCTAAGGGAGATAGGTTATTATTATCTCCTGCTGGTAACGTCCTGCTTCTAGCGAGATGTTACAAAAGTTGTATCAGAGCAAGAGATTTAGATATCGATAACTGCGGCTACAAGGTATCCAATCATCTGAGTAAGTGTTCTGTTATGTATATATACCATATAGGTTCTACGTTATAGGAAATAGTTTCCTCGCGCAGCGAAAACAGTTTACGCACACTGACCAGACTTGAAAAATTTTACTGCTCTTCTCATTTAATTGCCGAATGGAATTAGCAGTACTACTGAAGTTTTGCTATTGTTATATTTAAAATTTCAGCCCCGAAACAGCCCCCGAATAGCAACACAAAACCACACTGTTTTAGCACCTGAAATACCCCAAACACACTCTGGAACGACCCCTGAAATTACGTGGACAGTGGCTGTGTTTTGGTTCTGATTTTTCACTTGAAAACAGTCCCAACACAGCCCCAAAGCACCATTATATGTTCCCCAAAATAACTGGATTAAAATAAAACCAAACCGGATTTCGTTTCACCAAGCAAAGGGACAACAATGAGCAATATGTAGCCTTACTGCCGTGAACAAAAAAAATAAGATGAAGATGAAGAAAAGTTCGACACCACAAAGTCTTCTGAGCTATGTCTAGTTACTAATGGAAACTTGTGTGGGCAAGAATCACAAAATAATCCTTAAACTATTTAGTGATTAAGTCACACAACAACTTTTGTTTTTGTATTTTAATTTTTCTTGTGTTCTTCTTTTTTCTTTCTCAACAATTGAGAGATTTTGGAAGAAGATCAAAAGGTGGCTAGGGTTAGAATGAGAGATTAGGCAAAAAAGAAAAATCCAATTTTCTTTTATACTTAGGATTATTTGTTTCCAAAATAAATAAATCCCCTTCATTCACACCTTAGCAAGTTTCGGCCAAGGCATAAAAAAATATAAATTTTCCATTAAATTTGTAGAAACCATATTAACTTTCCTTAAAGCAAATATATCTTACAAATTTAAATAGTTAATATACATTTAAATGGTGTAACTACTAAAATAATGCTAAGGGTTTCCAAAACCTAAAAAATTAGAAATTCCAAAACCCAAAATATTACCATTCAAAAATGCAGTCTTGATGTCCATTTGCCAAATTTCATAGTCATAATATGCGGCAATGGATAGAAGAGTGCGGATGGATATAAGCATGGCTATTGGGGAAAAAGTTTCCTCATATTCAGCTCTCTCTTTCTAGGTATAACCCTTGGCCACTAGCCTAACCTTGAAAGTCTGTACCTTCCTATCTACTCCCCTCTTCCTCTTAAAGATCCACTTGCAACCTATAGGTTTCACCCCATCAGGTTGGTCTATAAGTTCCCAGACTGAGTTGTAGTACATAGACTCCATCTCTAGGTTCATGGCTTTGATATATTCCCCTTTATTAGAATCATCCATTGCACTACGATAGGTCAATGGATCATCTATACCATCACTGGATGCGACAATTTATGCCTCTCCAACTCCAAGATAGCGATCAGGTTGTCGTACAACCTTCCCACTACGTCTAGGTGGTAGATCATTCTGATGAGCTTGTATCTGATTATGAGATGTCAAAAGTAATATGTATTTGTCAACTATCACTGACGATGGTATGCTGGTCGAACCAGCAAGTAACTCATCGAGTAACACTTTACTTTGAGGTTTTAAGTCAATAATATAATCCTCTGTCGATACAAACACTTTGTTATCATCATTACTATAGAAGAATCCACCCTTAGTCTTTTTAGGATAGCCTACAAATAGGCACACCTGAGAACGTGGCTCCAAATTTGTAGTCTTATTCTTCAGCATATGTACTGGACATGCCCATATGCGGAAATATCGTAAACTAATTTTACGACCATTCCACAACTCTAAGGGAGTCTTAGGAACAGACTTACATGGAACTACATTAAGGATATACATTGCAGTTTGCAGTGAATATCCCCAGGCCAAACTAGGTAGTGAGCTATAACTAAACATAGATCTCATCATGTCTAGTAGGGCCCGATTCTCCTCTCTGCAACACCATTTTACTGTGGTGTTCCAGGTGTTGTGAACTGGGATATTATCCCATGCTCAACTAAGAATTCCTTGAAATCTCTATCAAGGTATTCTCCTTCATGATCTGATCGTAGAGTTTTGATTTTTTTACCTCATCACGATACTTTTTGAAATTTTCAAAAGTATCTGACTTGTGATGCATTAGGTAAACATATACATATCTAGAATAGTCGTCAATGAATGTGACGAAGTATTCATAACCACCTCGGGCTCTTACATTCATCGGTCTGTAAATGTCCAAATGTATTAGCTTAAGCGGTTGACTGGCTCTTATACTTTTTCTATTAAGAGGTATCTTTGTCATTTTTCTTTCTAAACAGGATTCACAGACTGGTAAAGTTCCAAGCTTTAACTGGTTTAAGGCTCCGTTCTTTATCAATTTGTCTATCTGGTCAAGGTTGATATGAAAAAGTCTAAGATACCATAGATATGTGCTATCGTAAAAAATCTTTGGCTGTTTAGTTTTAGGTTTCTCAACCTTAAATATTTCAGTGTTGAGCAGTGACCTATGTGTTAACGGTCCTACCACATACAAGTTATTTTCTGATTTTCCTGTGCATAAGGTTAATCCATTTCTACCAATAATAACTAAGTTTCTATTAAAAGAAATTGAATAACCATCATCCAAAAGTTTAGAAACAAAAATCAAATTCCTGCGAAAACAATGAACGAATAACACATTGTTCAAATTTAAATAACTATTATTTGTAAAAATTTAAACTAGAAACTCCCACTGCTCTGGATGAAAAGGCATCCCCTGTCCCGACCCTCATGGTGTAGTTACCTTCAGTAAGGTCCCTCCATGATTCAAGTAGCTGCAAAGAAGAGCAAACATGGTTAGTGGTTCCAAAGTCAATAATCCAGGAGAATTTATCATCCTCCACTAATAGAGATTCAATAACAAGTAAATCATATTTACCTGTATCATTTTTTCCTTCAGTTCAGCAAGGTATTTTGGATAATTCCTTTTCCAATGCCCATTCTTGTTGCAGTGGAAACATTTTCCCTTGGGCTTGGCATCCTTAGAGGCTTTCTTGTTCTTCTTCTTCATGGGCTGTGCCTTAACCTTCCCAGTGCTATTCTTCTTCATCTTTGAAGATTTAGAAGACCCGGTAACATTAGCCTCAGCACCGGACTGACTAGGATCCACAAGCATGAAATCTTAATGGGTGAGCTCATTAACCAGTTGGGTCAAAGTAAAAGTCAATTTGTTCATAATATAGCTGCTTTTAAATTACAGGAAACTCTTCTGAAGAGTTTCCATAATCATGGTCACCTGGCTTTGTGTAAGTGTCCTAGACATGCCACGGGATCTCTAAGCGTGATTCGTGTGTGAATAAAATCAAAAATAAGTTGCGGAAGACTTACATTGATCGTATGAGTTCAAAATTTTTCATGGATATTGAAGCTTCCAAGCTCATGGGTGAGTATCCCTATCACATTCACTTGACTCCCATATGTGCTTGCAGGAACAAAATGGCATTATTTTGCTCTCCAAGAGAAACAACAATTCAGCTAAAAGAGAGAGGATCATTCGGCCATGAGCAACAAGGCCAATCGGCCAAGGTCTTCAAAAGAAATAGAGGCCAATTGCCTTTTCTTAAAAAGAAGCCAATTCGGCAAGCTTTAAAAGAAGCCAAATGCTTCTCGCCAAAATCAAAAGAAGACAATGGCCATATTCCAATTGCACAGGTAAGAGACCATTTAACTCTTCAAAAGAGAAGCCATTTTCCAATTACCTTTCTTTCTTAAAGAAAAGAAAAAAACATACTGCTTTGGGCCAATATTAGAGAGCAATCAATGCCCACTACGCCAAAATGGAAAATAAAGATAATAAATGAATAATTTAAAATTCATTAATTGTATATCTTTTATTGGTTGTTATGATGGGTTAGTAAATCAATTTAAATTGTCCCAACAACTTCCATCAACAAATGACTAGATGATTTATATAAGTGGGTCCCATCTCATTGAATTCAAAATTCAAATTACTTACACAACACACTTTTGGGCTCTGGTTCGTTTAATCCGATTAAATGAATTTTCTGTCATGACGAAATTAAATATAATTTAATTAAATAATAATACCTAGTAAAATTATTACGGAAGTCGCTCGCGAATTAATTCAAAATTAATTCGTTATTTAGAATTTAAATCCAATTTAAATTCCGCAATGAAATGCAATTTCAATTAATATATCTAATATATTATTTTAGCCCAATTAAATAAAATAAATAGTAAAATCTAATTTGACTATTAAATTTACTTTACCGATTAATTCCAAATTAATCGCGTTCTCTCTTCTCGATGAATTTAATCCAGATAAATTCTCGATGCAATTAATCCCAGATTAATTATTTCTCTAATATTTAATCCTAGATTAATTCTTACCGTAATTAATCCCAGATTAATTTTCTCTGTCTTAATTGATCCCAGATTAATACTGTTCAAGTCAAATATCATCGGTGAATCTTTGGGATGCGACCCAAGAGATCCCTGGATATGTTCGCAGTAAATACAGTCATTGGACTATCTGAACACGTGCGTACCCGGTACCATATACTTACCGATTTACAAGACATGGTTAGCTTCTAGCAAAACATCGTGCCTACCCAATTCTCCGGAAATATTCTTCTACGGAATACAAGATCTTTGTCAGGCGTAGTATACATAGTATTGCCCATTACGATCCAATATCAGATGTCACATGCTAGGCCTGGGGCTGGAGTTGTGTCTGCCCCGTAGGAAGCATATATCAGATCACTAGCAACTAGTCTCTTTATTATCGAAAAGTTATGAGCTAGTCATACTTCCACGATGGCTATAGCACTTAGAGTACCATTTCTGTATCCCTGCGTGATCATTATCTCTATATGACTAAATTGATACTTCCATCTTGACATCACACCCAATACACTACGATTCTCAGTATACCCAGAAGAGGCGTACACAGAACCCGTTAAAGCCCTGGACGATCGAAACCAAAGTATGTTGATTGTCTCAAGTATTAGCAATGCAAGTCTCAGGTTAAGACCAAATACACCTACCCCGATTCAGATTCCCATATACACATAGTCATACAACCAATGGGATTCCGAGGGGTCTATCCAGAGCGAAGCTGTTTCCGTACCATCGGTCCTCCTATTACAATTGAAAGAGCATCTAATACCCAAATATGTGAGAACTATGCTTTTACGCTTCCATAACACTTACAAGTGCAATATTAGCCTATTCCGTATTATCGATGTCCAGTCTCGATAATACTATGACTAGGGTTATTTAATGATTAATACTGTCTCATATCTTATTAATCTGATACTAATCATATAGACTTTTATCATTTATATATCAAGGTAATCCAATTACAAATGATAAAAGAGCAATTTCCTTTATCATATAGTTAATTTGTACAACGCCATGTTCTGTACAAATAGTGATGTTATGGGTCATAATTTTCCAACAATCTCCCACTTGGCCTATAGCTAATCATTCAAGTGTCTAACACCTGACTATGTATGGGTTGCTCAAATATCTGCTTAGAAACAGCTTTCGTCAGCGGATTTGTAAGGTTATCATCTGATGTGATTTATTCAATCATTACATCGCCACGATGTATGATCGAAAAAATCAGATGAATTAGTTGAAGTACATACTTGGATCATTGATGAGACCGTGGTTCTTTAGCCTACACTGTAGCCTAGCTCAGCTGCTAACAGAACTACTCCTAATCTAATTAGGAATTTTATAGATCTAAAATGCTTTTTTTGCTGCATCAACTGCAGCAATATTCCATTCTTGTTGCTTATTCGGCAACAGTATCTTTCTTGGATGATTTCCAGCTCAATGTTCCGTTATTCAAGCTATATATGTACCCTAATTGCGACTTACAGTCGTTTTTATCAATTTGGAAACTTACAGTGGTGAAACTAGTTACCTCAAGTTCTCAATTCCCAATATCTTCAGAAAGCATCTTTGGTTCATCCAAGATACTCAAGGATGTTCTTAACTTCAATCAAGTGACCATCATATGGATTGACCTGATTGCATTTACATATGCTCAAAGTAAATGAAACATCAGGTCACGTACATATCAAAACGTACGAACACTGAGAGAGTGTCAGTAGCTTTCAAGATCTATCATAGTAGATCTTTATTCCTAGAATAAAGCCTGCTTCTCCTAGGTATTCCATGGAGAATTTTAATGAAAGCCAAGCTTTCACCGATTATATTATGGGAATGTTATTGCTAAGAAGCAATACATTATCAACTTATAGGATATTCATAGTCAGTGCACTCCTACTAACCTTCTTATATATATAAGAATCATCTTTGTTTTTAATTAAATCATATACCATTATGATTACATCAAAACGCTGGTTCCAAGAACGTAATGCTTGCTTCAATCCATAAATAGATCGATTTATCTTGCAAACCTTGTTTGCATGTTTTAGCACGAAAAAACAGTCAGGATGTTGCGTACAAACATCCTCCAAAAGGTTTCCGTTAAGGAAAGCGGTTTTCTCGTCCAGCTGTCATATTTCATAAATGAAATATGCAATTATAGCAATCATTATCCGAATGGATTTAATCATGGCTACATGTGAAAAAGTTTCGTTGTAGTCGACACTATGTCTTTGACTATACCCATTCTGTACAAGCCTCGTTGTGTATATTTATTTGTTGCCATCCATGTATGTCTTCCTTGAAGTCTTATTTAGTACCATTAGGCACAATGCCTTCTGGTACATCAACCAGTGTCCAAACTTGGTTGGTATACATGGAATCCATTTCGGACTTATGGAACTTTGTCATAAAATGAGTCGATACCTTGTATCACTTCCTAATACGTAGCCGGTTCTTGTGTATTCAAAGATTATTGGTATAGTTTCATCCATGATGAACTGTTGGTGTTCCGTTAGGACTCGGTGCCTGAAACAGTATTACTCTGATTTTCATCGAGTTTTACTTTCCTCCCTTTTACCACTGCATATAGGAATTCCTATTTGGAAAACCATATGGAGAGCAACAATTACATTGTTCTTTTGTGAGTTGTATAAGTACTACACTTTGGTTTCCCTAGGACAACCTACAAATAGGCACTTATCCGATTTGGGTTCTAGTTTGGTACCATCCAAATATTTAACGTATGCCCAGCATTCCCAAATCTTCAGGAATGAGAAACTCGGTTTCTTTCCTGTTCATATCTAATATGAAGTCTGTCTAACAGATTTTCATGGAACCTTATTCAAAATAAGTATTGTACTATTTAATGTGTATCCTCTGAAGGAATTTTGTAGCTCAGAGCGACTCATCATTAACCTTATCATGTCCAACAAAGTTCGGTTTCTCTGTTCGGAAACACCGTCAAATTGAGGTGTCCTTGGAGGATTCTACAGTGAAAGAATACCATACTCTTTCAAGTAATCTTGAAACTCATATGTTTAAGTATTTACACTATGGTCTGACTGTAATGTTTTTAATATTTTTACTAATCTGTTTTCTACTTCGTGTCCAAACTCTTTGAAATTACTCAAAAGTTTCTGACTTGTGTTTCAAAAGATACAGATAACCGTAATGCGATGCCATATCCATAAAAGTTATGAAGTATTCATATCTACCTCTAGCCTGGCTAGATATGAGCCCACTTACGTCACTATGAACGAGGGCTAACAAATCGGTGGAACTCGTACTTTTACCAAGTAAAATGTGTTTTAGGCACTTTGCCTAATAAACTAGATTCGTAGACATCATTTGAATTAGAATCAAATCTGTCTTAGTATCCACTTTTCGAAAGTGTGGATATACGAGTCTTGTTAATGTGTCCCAGACAACAATGCCAATAATCAGTTTCATTAGAATTACTCAATTTGAGCTATTTGTTTGTCATGTTATATATTTGAGATTCATTTATATTCAAAATATAAAGACCATTATTTACATCTAATGTAGATATCTCGATATCATCTTTATAAACAAAACACCTGGTGTTTTGGAATATAAAGGTATACCCGTAACGGGTTAAACTAGATACAAAGATAATGTTCCTAGTCAAACTAGATACATTATAACAGTTTCTTAATTTGAGTACATGCCCAAAGGACAGTTCCAAAACTTAGGTTTTTATGGCCAAAGCAGTGACTCTCGTCCTATTTCTGACTTGTAGATCGATCTCATCTGAAGCCAGTCTCCTACTTATCAGCATATCCACACTTCTAGTGACCCATCTATTCATGTACCACATCTAGTATCAAAAATCCAATTTTAAAAAATAGTAGTGAACATGTTTATAACAAACATTCTTGAAGCCGGAGCCTTATCCCTGCTTCACTTCTTTCATATTTGCCTTGTCCATACGACAGTCACACTTCTAGTGACCCCGTTTACCACAGTTTAGGCAGACAACTTGGGATATGTCCTTTTAAGAAGCTCTAGCTGTGCATAACGGATTGAGCAGTAAAATTATCATCACAATGAGTCTTCCTAAGCTCATGCTCTACTATTTGCTCAACTTCGGGCTCATGCTCGAGAGGTTTCTCTATCAGATAGAATAACTTCTCAGCTCTCTGAACTATCCTGAAGTTCTATTCCCAATCTGAAAATTAGAGCCGTTTAAATACATTTTCACCCAATATTATGTTCTAAATGCTAATCTTTCAGCCATCTTGATTGCAATAGTCCAACTATCTAATCAACGATTTCGGATACAATCGAATATAATGATTACTATAGTCTAACTATATAATCAACTATAATTGATCGGTTACATTCAAATATATTGATTACTATAGTCCAACTATATAACCAACCACAAATGAAGTAGTTTGAATACAGTCCAACTGTTTGATTAATACAATAATTGAATATTAGTCCAACTAATATATTTATTAATAATTAATGACAAAAAATAAAATGAACGCGTATTGGAAAGTATTTAAACGAAATTACAAATTTAATACTTGCCTCCCACTATTTTTGGGCGATCCTTTAACCCTCTATGGAGTACTCGGGAAACCTAGTTTCCTAGTGGGCTAGGATCCCGTTAAATAACACACAACCTTGACTTTGGCCAATAAGCTGCATGAAACTTAACTAGTTAGATCTCTAAGATCAATTGGATCCCATCCAATTCCTAGATCCAGTAGGTGGACCTTCAAATCCGAAACATATATCCAATATATGTAAATATATCTAATATATTTCCTAACTTTTTTCCTCTGAATCAACTAAGCATTGGCTTTGGCTCAACAAGCTTAATGAAACCAGTTAAGAGAGACCCATTGACAGTGGGAAAGCTTCGTAATCGAGGTCGATGAACAAGAAGTGACCTTGACTTTGGCCAAAAAATCACAACTTACCCAAGACATACGATATGGAATAAAGTTTTCGTGATTCAAACACATCCGTGATGGACAAAGATCTTGACTTTGGCCAAAAAACCAATGCCAATCTTGGATCTTGAGAGAGAAACACTCAATAGAAGGAAAAACGCTTAAAATAAAATCAGGGTTTTTATCGAGTGTTGGCAACCAATTTATTATCTTTAATTAGGTCTCATCATACACCCTTAAGTATTCATTCTAAAAGCATAATAAGGCACGAAATAAATTAATAATGATATGCGGATGGATATATAACAAACTTTATTCCTAGAACAAATCTCTCTCTTTCCTCTCTCCCGCTAGCACTATTCATAATTCTACCCAATTACATAATACTTCTAAAGAAACCTCATTTACATTGAAGGGAATTGGTGAGAAGAGAAATACAATGAGATAAGAAGATAATAGGCTGGACACGCAAGTCCAATTTAATAAATTCTAAATTTATATAATAATTTCCAAAGTTGCCCTCACCCTTCTAATATCAATACATCCAAGTATTCACACAAAGCATGTTTTAATCTTTGAATTAATGACCATCCAATGTTCAAACAAAGATTTGATTTGCGCGAGTCCAACTCGTTTAAGAATAAATACTCAAAGTACGTATTCTTGAATTATATCGAACTATAATTTTAAAACTAATTTAAATTATATTCAATACTAATTCATATTTAATTCCAAATTAAATATTACACTTTTAAAAGTGCCTTTTAAACTTGGATTCCAAATCTAATCTACATGGGTCTCAAAGGCCCAATTAGTATCCAATACTTTTAATTAAAGTCCAATGGGCTTTTAATTAATTTTTTAGGAGTGGGCTTTGGCTATTATGGATCAAACCCAAAAGCCTTGTCCCATTTAGGAATCATCATATGCCATAAAATCAATTTAGGCCCATTAGGCCCAATTAAATTATTAAAGGCCCAATTGTCATATATTGGACTTTATGGAAATGGTTTAGGCCCAATTGGATCCAACCAATTATCCTAAACCAAACTTGGCCCAACCAAGCCCATTAAGCCCAATTACAACAAATTAAATTAATACCTTATTTCAAATTACATATTGATTCAATTCAAGTGCAATTAGTACAATTAATCAATTAATCTAACATTTCCAAAATACTAATTAGTTAAATTAATCATACTTAATATTTTAATTTATGTCCAACACAAATTAAAACACAATCAATCCATTCCAACATACTTCATACTCACGACAACACAGGAAATTAACATCCAATTTTGATTTCAATCTAATTAAATCAAATTAACATTCAATTTCATGTGAATCAACATATCCAATTTCTAATTCAAAAATTAACCATGAGCTTCCTAGGGTAATTTTCGGCCAAGCATGGATTTTGGGGATTTTTGATCTAATCAATTTATCACAAATCCAATGATATACAAATCCAATTCAACATCATATAAACTCAGCCAAACAATCAATTTAGGAAAAATCAAGCTCTAAGCATAAAATCCCCTAGAATTAAATCATGCTTAGATCTAGCTTTGATACCATTGTATGTGTCCTATACATACGATGGGATCTCTAAGCGTGATTCGTGTGTGAATAAAATGAAAAATAAGTTGCGGAGGACTTACATTGATCGGTTGAGTTCAAAAATTTTCATGGATGTTGATGTTAGTGTTCCTAGAACATGCCAAGGATCTAATAAGCATGAAAACATGTGATAAAGATCATTATAAGTTGCGGAATATACTTACCATGAACGGATTTGAGCTTTTAAAATTTTGAGAAGAAGATCTCCAAGATGCTTCCTTTGTTGATTCCAAGATTTGAGTTGGTTTCCCTATCACCTTAGAAGACTTGTACAAGTGCTAGCTTTGTTGATTTGAAACAAAATCAAAGAGAAGAGAGACTTAGTGTTCATGCCCAAAGCTAAGTGTGCTAGGTTTTGTGTTTTGTTCAAGTGTGGGTAATAAGAGAGAGAGTTGGTTTTTGGTAAAATCTCTTTTACCATTTTCACCTAAACTAGGTAGTTGGGTAAATGGTTTTACCAAAACCATTATAAGATGGTTGAATGGTTGGTGGCTTGGCATAAATGCCAACTACCACATGTGAAGTAGGCCCCATATTTGAATTCAAAATTCAAATCTCTCTACGATCATTTACCGCGCGCTCGGTTCTGTTTAATTCGATTAAACGAACTTTCATCGCTAAACAATTAAATCTAATTTAATTAAATAACGATGCCTCGCAAATATATTAAGAACGTCATTTACGAATTAATTCTAAATTAATTCGTTCGTTCGTATTAAAGTCCGACTTTAATTTCGTAATGAAATCCAATTCATATTAATATATCCGATATATTAATTTTAGCCCATTCAAATAAATTAAATAGAAAAATCAAATTTAACTATTAAAATTTATTTTACCAATTAATTCCAAATTAATCGCGTTCTCTCTCTTTCGAGCACATTTAATCCCAGATTAAATAAAGCCTCAATTAATCCCAGATTAATTTTCTCTCTCTAAATTAATCCCAGATTAATTCTAGTCGAGCCAACTGTCATCGGTGAATCTTTGGGAAGCGACCCAAGAGACCTCTGGATATGTTGGCAGTAAA
This sequence comes from Zanthoxylum bungeanum, assembly GCA_019454045.1. Lineage (NCBI taxonomy): Eukaryota > Viridiplantae > Streptophyta > Magnoliopsida > Sapindales > Rutaceae > Zanthoxylum > Zanthoxylum bungeanum. Next base: position 129,778 of record SKCR01016407.1, on the reverse strand, counting down.
TCCGGTTATCGGACTATCCGATAAAGTGAGTACCTCGTACCACGTGCTTACCGATTTACAAGACATGGTTGTCTTCTAGCAAAGCACCGTGCCTACCCAATTCTCCAGAAATATTCTTACTGGAATATATAATTTATGTCAGACGTAGAATACGTAGTATTACGTATTGCGATCTAGTATCTGATGTCACGTGCAATGCTTGGGGATGGAATAGTGTCTACCCCGTACGAAGCACATATTGGATATCAAGCAACTAGTCTCTTTAAATCAGATAATCATGACCTTGTCATATTATCCTGATAGTTGCAACACAATAGAGAACTAGTTATGAATCCCTGCGTGATCATCATCTCCATATGTCTAAAGTGATACTTCTGTCTTGACATCACATCCAATACACTACGATTCTCAATAAACCCATTAGAGGCGTACACAGAACCTTTTAAAGTCCTGGACGACCAAAACCAAAGTTTACCGATTGTCGTAAGTACAAGCGATACAAGTCTCAGGTTAAGACCAAATACATCTACCCTGAAGCGGACTCCCATAGACACAAATACGTACTACCAATGGGATTCCACGGGGTCTATCCAGAGCGAAGCTGTTTTCCGTACCATTGGTAAAATACAACCTCCTATCGCACTTACATAAGTATCCTATACTTAAACATATGAGAACTATGTCGTTATGCCCTCACAACGCGCACAAGTGCAATACTAGTGTATTCTGCATTATCGATGTCCAGTCTCGATAATACTACGACTAGGGATATTTAATGATTCAACCTTTATGGATTGATTCTGTCTTATATCATCTCAATCCGGAACTAATCATATGGACTTTTACCATTTATATATTAAAGTAAATAAATTACGAAACGATAAAAGGCAATTTCATTACTAAATAGTTAATTTTATACAAAAACACAATGTCTTTTATAAACAGTGACGCTATGGGCCATAATTGTCTAACAATCTCCCACTTGGCCTATAGCCAGTCACTCAAGCATCTAACACATGAACTATGTATATGTTCTCAAACTTTTGCTGTGAAATAACTTTCATAGCCGATCTGCATTTTGTCATCTGATGCGACCTTCTCGATCTTCACATCGCCACGATGTATGATCTCACGAATCAGATGGAAACGTCGAAGAACATGATTGGATCGTTGATGAGACCGCGCTTCCTTAGCCTGCGCTATAGCTCCGTTATTTTCACAATACAATGGAACGGCTCAGCTGCTAACGGGACCACTCATAATCCAATTAGGAATTTATGGATCCAAACTGCCTCTTTTGCTGCTTCAGCTGCAGCAATATACTCCGCTTCTGTTGTTGAATCGGCAACAGTCTCTTACTAGGAAGATTTCCAGCTTACTGCTCTGTCTGTTGTTTAAACAAAATATGTACCCGGATTGCGACTTAGAGTCATCTTTATCGGTTTGGAAACTTGCATCGATATACCCAGTTACCTCAACTCTCCATCTCTCCATAAATTAAGAAAACATCCTTAGTTCGTCTAAGATACTTAAGGATGTTCTTAACTGTCATCCAGTGACCATCACCTGGATCGGCCTGATAGCGACTACACATGCTCAAAGCATATGAGACATCAGGTTGCGTACATATCATGGCATACATGATCGATTCGACTGTCGAGGCGAACGGTATCTGACTCATGTGTTTCTCTCATCTTGAGTTTTAGGACACATGTCCTTAGATAGAGTGATGCCATGTGACACTGGTAACAGTCCACTCTTGGACTGATCCATGTTGAATCTTTTCAACACTTTATCAATGTACGTGCTATGGGAGAGTCCAAGCAGCTTTCTAGATCTATCCCGGTAGATCTTTATTCCTAGAATATAGGCTGCTTCTCCCAGATCTTTCATGGAGAATTTTAATGGAAGCCAAGCTTTCACCGATGTTAACATGGGAATGTCATTGCCCATAAGTAATGCATCATCAACATAAAGGACAATAAAAATCAGTGCTCTCCCACTAACCTTATTATATACACAAGGATCATCTTCGTTTTGAATTAAAACATATTCTTTTATGATCTCATCAAAACATTGGTTCTATGACCGTGATGCTTGCTTCAGTCCATAAATGGATCGATTTAACTTACAAACCTTGTTTGCAAGTCTAGGCACGATAAAACTGTTAGGCTGTTGCATATAAACATCCTCCAAAAGGTTTCCGTAAAGGAAAGCGGTTTTAACGTCCATCCGCCATATCTCGTAATCGAAATATGCAGCAATAGCAAGCATTATCCGAATGGATTTAATCATGGCAACGGGTGAGAAAGTTTTGTCATAATCGACACCATGTCGTTGAAGATACCCCTTCGCTACAAGCCTAGTTTTGTACGTTTGTACGTTGCCATCCATGTCGGTCTTCTTCTTGTAGACACATTTGCATCCAATAGGCTTTACGCCTTCTGGTGCATCAACCAGTGTCCAAACTTGATTGGTGTAAATGGAATCCATTTCGGACTTCATGGCCTCTTGCCATAAAGTGGAATCGATATCTTGTATCGCTTCCTCATACGTAGCCTATTCGTTATCCTCAATGAGATTAATATCTACATAAGGTGAGATCAGAAACACATACCTCTCAGGTTGTTTCCTGATTCTCTCTAACCTACGCTGTCCTTGTGTAATAGAAGATTGTGGTACAGTCTCATCCCTGATGGACTGTTCTTGTTCTGCTGTGGATTCTATGCCAGGAATAGTATCACTCCGATTTTCATCGAGTCTACTTTCCTCCCACTAACCACTGCATTTAGGAATTCCTTCTCAAGGAAAACCACATGTAGAGCAACAAATACTTTTTTCTCCCGTGGGTGATAGAAGTAATATCCTTTGGTTTCCCTAGGATATCCTACGAATAGGCATTTATCCGATTTGGGCTCAAGTTTGGTACCTTCCAAACGTTTGACGTATGCCCAGCATCCCCAAATCTTTAGGATTGAGAAACCTGGTTTCTTTCCTGTCCATATCTCATACGGAGTCTGTTGAACAGACTTTGACGGAGCCTTATTCAAAATAAGAATTGCACTGTTTAATGCATATCCCCAAAGGAAATAGGTAGCTCAGTGCGACTCATCATAGACCTTACCATGTCCAATAAAGTTGGTTTCTCCGTTCGGACACACCGTTTAATTTCGGTGTTCCAGGAGGAGTCCACTGTGAAAGAATACCATATTTTTTCAAGTAATCTAGAAACTCATTGCTCAAGTATTCGCCACCACGGTCCGACCGTAATGTCTTTATACTATTGCCAGTCTGTTTTTCAACTTCGTGTCGAAACTCTTTGAATTTCTCAAAAGTTTCCGACTTGTGTCTCATAAGATACACATAGCCATAACACGATGTATCATCCGTAAAGGTTACGAAGTAATCATATCCACCACTATCCTGGCTAGACATGGTCCCATATACGTCACTATGAACGAGGGCTAACAATTCGGTGGCGTGTTCACCCTTACCGCTAAAAGGTGATTTAGGCATTTTGCCTAATAAGCAAGATTCGTAGATGTCATATGAATTTGGATCAAATCCATCCAAGTACCCACTCTTCGAAAATGTGGATATTCGAGTCTTGTTTATATGTCCCAGACGACAGTGCCACATATAAGTTTCATCTTGTTACTCGTTTTGAGCCTTTTGTTTGTTATATTATATGTTTGAGATTGATTTATATTCAAAATATAAAGACCATTATTTGCAACAGCAGTGTAAATTCTACATACATTTTTATACGCAAAACACCCAGTGTTCCTGAATACAAAAGTATACCCACATTGGGTTAACATAGATACAGAAATAATATTCCTAGTCAAACTAGGTACATAATAACAGTCTGTAAGTTCAAGTACATGCCCCAGGACAGTTCTAAAACAAAAGTGCCAACGGCCAAAACGGCGACTGGTGCCCCATTTCCAACGTGTAGATCAATCTCCCCTGAGGTCATTCTCCTGCTAATCCGCAGATCCTGCACATCAGTACATATGTGAGTACCACAACCAGAATCAAAAATCCAATTTTTAAAACTAGAAGTAGTCATGTTTATTTCAATAACAAACATACCTGAAGCCAGTGCCTTGCCCGCTTTAATCTCCTTCTGGAGCACCTTGTACTCACGGCAGTCACGCTTTCAGTGACCCCGCTTGCCGCACTGGAGGAAAACATCCTGAGATTTGTCCTTAGGCTTCCCAGAAGCCTTTGATGATTTGGCTTTGCCCTTTCTATTATGCTTCTTCTTCTTCACACCTCCAGTCGCATTGGGCCCAACCTTCGGTGTCTGAGATGTTGAAGCAAAGTGCGCCTCGCGCTTATTGCCCTTAAGCAGCTCCTTCTCGGATTCCTTGAGAACTGACAACAAGTCTCCAAGAGTATCATCAATGTTCATCAAATTATAGTTTATGATGAACTGTCTCCAAGTGTCGGGGAGAGATTGCAAGATCATATCTATGGTAATCTCAACTCGAAGACTATCTATTCAGCCAGCTCATCTATGTCAGCAATCATCTGTGCCACATGAGACTCAACAGACATGCCTTCTGACATACGTGAACGGAAGAGCTTCTTTACTAACTAATATCTCTGCGACCTTCGGTTAGATCGGTGAAGATCTTGTAACCTCGCCAACATGTTATAAGGATCCAAGTCCCTTTTCTGTCAACGGAAATGCTGAGTCATAGCAGCAAGCATAATTGACTGAGCAGTATCACAATCATCGCTATGAGTCTTCCAAAGCTCCAGCTCAAGCAGCTCATCAGGTTTGGGCTTAGGCCCAATAGGTCTCTGTATAGTGTACAGCAGCTTCTCGGCTCCAAGGACTATCCTTAGATTCATTTCCCAATCGGCAAAGTTCGTGCCCTTAAAGACATTTTCGTCCATGATAATGTCTCGGACATTTCCCTTTCCAGTCATCTGACTACGATAGTCCAACTATCTAGTCAACGATATTTGGGTACAGTCTAACTGTTACAAGAAAAATAACATTGTATTAGTCCAACTAATAAAATAATTTTGACAAAAATATTTTGAAAGCGCGTAAAGCTAAGTATCTGAATGAAATTGCAAATTCAATACTAGCCTCCCACTATTTTTCGGCGAGCCTCTAACCCTTTGTCGAGTACTCGGGAAACCCAGTTTCCTAGTGGGCTAGGATCCCGTTAAATAACACACAACTTTGACTTTGGCCAACAAGCTGTATGATATTTAACTACGTAGATCTCGAAGATTAATTAGATCTCATCCAATTCCTATATCCGGTAGGTGGACATCCAAGTCCGAAACATATATAAAATATATATGCCAATATATCCAATATATTTTCCTAACCTTTTTCCTCTGAATCAACTAAGCATTGGCTTTGGCACAACAAGCTTAATAATTCCAGTTAAGCGTGACCCATTGACATGGAAAGCTTCGTAATCAATGTCGATGGACAAGAAGTGATCTTGACTTTGGCCAACAAATCACGACTTGGACAAGACACCGATATGGAACAAAACTTTCATGATTCAAACACATCCGCAATTGACAAAGGTATTGACTTTTGCCAATAAACCAATGCCAACTTTGGATCTTGAGTAAGAATCACTCAACGGAAGGAAAAACACTTAATATAATTTATTATCTTTGATTAGGTCTCATCATACACCCTTAAGCATGCTTCTAAAATATCATAAGGCGCGAAAAGTAAATTAATAACGATATGCGGATGGATATTTAAACAGATTGTTCCTAGAACAAATCGCTCCATTTCCTCTCCCCGGCTAGAACTATTCTAACTCCTACCCAATTACATAATACAATAAAGAAACCTCATTTACGTTGAGGGGAATTGGTGAGAAGAGAAATACAAAGAATAAGGAGATAAAAGGCTGGACACGCAGGTCCAATTTATTAAATTCTAAATTTATTACAATTTCCAAAATTGCCCTCGCCCTTCTAATATCCATCCGATATACATCATTCATACAACACATTCATGTATTCATACAAAGCATGTTATTCAATCAATCTAATCCAATTAATTAATCTTTGATTAATGACCATCCAATGTTCAAACAACAATTTGATTTGCGCGAGTCCAACTCGTTTAAGAATAAATACTTAAAGTACGTATTCTTGAATTATATTGAACTACAACTTTAAATCCAATTTATTTGTATTCAATACTAATTCCAATTTAATTCCAAATTAAATATTTACACTTATATATTTGCTTTAAAGACTTGGATTCCAAATCCAATCTTAATGGGTCTCAAAGGCCCAAAAACATCCAATGTCATTTTAATTAAAGTCCAATGGGCTTTTAATTGATTCTTAAGGCATGGGCTTTGGCCATAATGGATCAAACCCAAAATGCCAAGGTCCAATAGGAATCACCCTATTGCCAACAAATCAATTTAGGCCCATTAGGCCCAATTAAATTCTTTAAAGGGCCAAGTGATGTATTTGGATTTTATGGAATTGGTTTTGGGCACAATTGGATCCAATCCAAAAGTCCAAAACCAAACTTGGTCAAACCAAGCCCATTTAGCCCAATTACACACTTTTGGCCCAATAAACTTTAAAAGGCCAATTATTATAATTTTAATATTCCAAATATTTTAATTATTATAATTAAAGTGTATTAGCCATGATTAATTAATTAACCTTAATATTTCCAAAACATCTTAATTAACTAATTAACCACGCTTAAGTTAATCAATTTATGCTCAACGCAAATTGAAGCAAAACATATCATTTTCATGCTAAACATGCTCTTTGAATTTAACATAAACATTACTGACTTTGATTCTAATCCAATCAAACTAACAATCAACATTTAAACATGCATTTAAACACATCATTTCATGTTAAAAAAAAAAAAAAAAAACACGCAGTCCACTGGCAAAAGCATTCGGCCAAGTGAGAGGGATTTCAAAATTTTGATCCAATCATATATCTCAAATCTAATCAAGCATAACTCTAAGTTATCATATTCTAAGCATGCTCAAACCATCAATTTGAAAGAATCATGTTCAAAACACAAAAGCCCAAATTTTAGTCTCAAGAACCCTAGAATTTTTCATGCTTAAAATTGGCTCTGATACCATTGTTAGTGTTCCTAGAGCATGCCAAGGATCTAATAAGCATGAAAACATGTGATAAAGATCATTATAAGTTGTGAAATATACATACAATGAACGTATTTGAGCTTTTAAAATTTTGAGAAGAAGATCTCCAAGATGCTTCCTTTGTTGATTCCAAGCTTTGAGTTGGTTTCCCTATCACCTTAGAAGACTTGTACAAGTGCTAGCTTTGTTGATTTGAAACAAAAATCAAGAGAAGAGAGACTTAATGTTCACGCCCAAAGCTAAGTGTGCTAGGGTTTGTGTTTTGTTCAAGTGTGTGTAATAAGAGAAAGAGTTGGTTTTTGGTAAAATCCATTTTACCCTTTTCACCTAAAATAGGTAGTTGGGTAAATGGTTTTAACCAAAACCATTACAAGGTGGTTGAATGGTGGTGGCTTGGCATAAATGCCAACTACCACATGTGAAGTGGCCCCACATTTGATTCAAAATTCAAATGTCTCTACGAACATTTACCGCGGCTGGCTCCGTTCCGTTTAAAAGATTAATTTAATCCGATTTAAACAAAACTTTCATTTCGCTAAATAATTAAATCTAATTTAATTAAATAACGATGCCTCGAAAATATATTAAGAACGTCATTTGATGAATTAATTAAATGAATTCGTTTGGTAGTAATTAAGTCCGACTTTAAATTTCGTAATGAAATCTAATTCATATGAATATATCCGATATATTAGTTTAGCCCAATCAAATAAATTCAATAGAAAAATCAAATTTAACTATTAAATTTATTTTACCGATTAATTATAAATTAATCACGTTCTCTCTCTTGTGACAAACATTTAATCCCAGATTAAATAAAGCCTGAAATTAATCCCAATTAAATTTTCGCCTCTCTAAATGAATCCCAGATTAATTCTAGTCCAAGCTGTTGGATAATATGACCCATAGCGTCACTATTTGCACAGAACATTGTGTTGTTGTAGCAAATTAACTATGTAATAAGGAAATTGCACTCTCATCATTTGTGATTAGATCACCATAGATATATAAATGAAGAGAGGTCCCTATGATTAGTTCCTGGATTGAGATGATATGAGACAGTATCAGTCCACGAAGGATTAATCATTAAATATCCCTAGCCGTAGTATTATCGAGACTGGACATCGATAATGCGGAATAGGCTAGTATTGCACTTGTGTGCGTTGTGAGGGCACAACGGCATAGTTCTCATATATATAAGTATTGGATACTTATGCAAGTGCGATAGGAGGTCGTGTTTCACCGATGGTACGGGAAACAGCTTCGCTCTGGATAGACCCCTCGGAATCCCATTGGTATTATGACTATGTGTCTATGGGAGGCCGAAATCAAGGTAGGTGTGTATAGTCTTAACCTGAGACTTGCATCGCTAATACTTACGATAATCGATAAACTTTGGTCTTGGTGGTAGGGGGCTTTGACCGGTTCTGTGTACACCACTTCTGGGTTTATCAGAGAGTCGTAGAGTATTGGGTGTGATGTCAAGACGGAAGTGTCACTTCAGTCATATTGGAGATGATGTCACGCAGGATACGGTACTAGTGCTCTTGAGTGTTGCGCAACCAATCGGGATATTGTGACCAGGTCATGTATATCCGATTATAGAGACTATGTTGCCAGACATCCGATATGTGCTTCGGACGGGGTAGACACTTATCCAGCCCCAGCCCTAGCACGTGATTATCCGATACTGGACCGATACGCACAATACTACGGTATACTACGCTTGATATAGATCCTTATTCCTGTAAGGATGTTTCCGGAGAATTGGATAGACATGGTGCTTTGCTAGAAGCCAACATTGTCTTGTAAATCGGTAAAACGTAGTACGAGGTACTTACGTGTTCGGATAGTCCGACGACCGATTTGACTACCAACATATCCGGGGATCTCATGGGTCGCTTCCCAAAGATTCACCGATGACGTATGACTCGCACTTATATTAATCTGGGATTAATTAGATGAGAGAGAAAATTAATCTGGGATTAATTGCGGAGATATTTTATCTAGGATAAAATAACGATTAAGAGAGAGAAACATTAATTTGGAATTAATCGAGGAATTAATATATTTGATATATTAATCGAAATTGGATTTCGACGCGGAATTAAAATTAGATTTTAATTCGGGCGAACGAATTAATTTAGAATTAATTCGTTAGCGACGTGAATAGTGATTTCGCTTGGCGTAATCGTTTAATTACGACGCAACGGAAAATTCGTTAATTTGGAATTAACGAACCCGAGCCCGAGATTTTTACGAGCGCATTCGTATTTAGAATTCGAGTGCGGCACGTCAAATCAAGCGTCAAATCGCTAGTCGCATCTAGCGTCACATCAAGCGTCAAATCATGTCACTTTGAGTGATGTGACAATTGATTGGATTGATTGATGTTTGAAAAGTGATGTGATGTGACTTGATGTGACAAAAGGTGATGTGTGTGGTGGCATTTAAAGTCAAATTGCTTTGAAATGAATTGGATTAATTTCAAGTGCATTTGATATATAAGAAAGCCAAAACCGATACACTAATTAAGACTCACTTTTCATTTTCCCTCCTCTCTCTCCTCTTCTTCTCCTCTCTTCACTCTTCAGGTTTTGTTGTTCTCAAAGGCAGTGGACTGCCGAATTTAACCACAAAATCAAGGGAAGCAAGTGTGTTTTGTGGCAAAACAAGAGTGCTAGCACACTCCGGGATCAATGCGAAGGTGATAGGGAAGTTAACCCATGAGCCGGGAAGCCATTCGGTGAAGCTTGGAGCTTCAAAACTTGAAGTGAAGGGGCGCAAACATCACTGTTCACAGCAGCCCACTGCCGCCCAAACAGTGAAGAAAATTCGATTTTTGTTGCCCAAATCGTCGCTCAACCGCTCGATGTAAGTATTCCGCACTTCCGTCGTTGTATTCACTTGATATTCATGCTTGAGTTTTGATCTTGGGACCTTGAAAAAACTCCAACAATGGCATCATGAGCTTAGGTTAAAAGCATGAAAAGTTAGGGATAAAATTTGGGCAAACTTGATTGTGAGCATGATAAATGAAATTGGATGGATTTGTATGCTTAATTGTGTTTGTATTGAAGATTGATTAGGTCAATTTGAAGAAAATTGATTGGATCAATTTTCCCCCAAACTTTCCTCTGGCCGAAAATGATATGTGTTTTAATGTCTTGGGATTTTTGATTTTTGACAATTGGAAGTGTTGGAAATCATTCGGGATGATGATTTAACGTCGATTGCGGAATCAATTGGATTGAATTCGATTTGGACGAAAAATCCCCAAATTGCCAAGTATGTCATGAAACTTTAAATTGGAAAAATGAAATTGAGCATGCAATTATGAAATTGGATGATTAAGTATGCTTAATACATGTTTAATTGATGATTGGTTGGATCAATTTGATTAAATATTGTTTAGAACAATTTCCCCATTTTGAAAGTATGTCATGAAACTTGAAATTGGGAAAAATGAAATTGAGCATGCAATTATGAAATTGGATGATTAAGTATGCTTAATACATGTTTAATTGATGATTGGTTTGATCAATTTGATTAAATATTGTTTAGAACAAATTTCCCCAATTTTGAAAGTATGTCATGAAACTTGAAATTGGGTAAAATGAAATTGAGCATGCAATTATGAAATTGGATGATTAAGTATGCTTAATACATGTTTAATTGATGATTGGTTGGATCAATTTGATTAAATTTTGTTTAGAACAAATTTCCCCAATTTTGATGTGTTGGCCGAATAGGAATATGCCCTAAATCTTGGTAATTTTGTTTCGTTGATCATTGGATGACTTGAAACGATTGAGAGTATGTTGATTTGATGTCGAATTGGTTTTAATTGGATTGAAACAAATCGGACATGTAATTAACCTTATTGCCAAGAATAAAGTAAAGCATGTAATGAGTTTGATTTTAATCTTGACGTGTTGGACATGTGATGATGAAATTGAGCATGATTAATTAGCCTAATTTGTGTTTTGGAAATAATAGTTTAGGTGATTAATCATGATATACACTTTAGGTAATTAAATTGCGAGATTGGATTTGTGTAATTTAATTAATAGGCTAATTTTGGAAATTGAGCTTGAATTGTTGTAAATGGGCTTATTGGGCTTTGTTGTACAAAGTTTGGTTTAGGCAAAATTGGTTGGATCCAATTAGGCCCAAAACCGCTACCATAAAGCCCAAATGCGACTTATGGACCTTTAAAGTTTAATTGGGCCTAATGGGCCAAGATTGATTTCTAGGCTTATGGGGTAACTCCCGGATTGGATTTTGGTTATTCGGTTTGACACGAATTGACCAAAAGTCCACGCCTTAAGAAATTAATTAAAAGCCCATTAGACTTTAATTAAATTAATATTGGATATTCATCGGGCTTTGAGACCCGAAACGATTAAATTTGGAATTTAAGTCGTAAGGTTCGTAAATAAAGTGTAAGATTTAATTTGGAATTAAATAATTGGATTAGTATTAAATACATATTAAATTAGATTTAATTATGTAGTTTAATTTAATTCGAGAATTCGTACTTTAAGTACTTATTCGCAAAAACGAGTTTGACTCGAACAAAATCAAATCGTTGTTTGAACATTGGATGATCACTAATTATCAGATTAATTAATTGGATTAGATTGATTGATAACATGCTTGAGTGAATACATGGTTGCGATGCATGAATAATGTATATCGGATGGATATTAGTCGGGTGGGACAATTTTGGAAATTGTAATAAATTTGATTTATAAATTGGACCTGCGTGTCCAGCCTTATCACCTTTATACTCTTTGTATTCTCTTCTCACCTATTCCCCTCAATGTAAATGAGGTTTCTTTAGAAGTGTAGTGTAACGGGTAGAAGTAAATACAAGTGCTAGCTTTGGAGAGAGAAAATGAGAGATTTGATCTAGGATCAATGTAAAGTATCCATCCGCATATCATTATTATTTTATTTCATACTCGCTTTATTATGTATTTAGAATGCATGTTTAAGGGTGTATGATGATGAGACCTAACAAAGATAATAAATTGGTAGCCAATTACGCAAAAATCCCTCAATCTATATTAAGCGATTATCCTTCCATTGAATGATTCTTGTTCAAGATCCAATTGGCATTGGTTTGTTGGCCAAAGTCAAGACCTTGTCAATTATGGATGTACTTGAATCATGAGGGTTTTGTTCCACATCGGTGTCTTGTCCAAGTTGTGATTTGTTGGCCAAAGTCAAGATCACTTCTTGTCCAACGACATTGATTACGAAACTTTCCTTGTCAATGGGTCCCGCTTAACTGGAATCATTAGGTTTGTTGTGCCAAAGCCAAGGCCTAGATGATTCGGAGGATAAGGTTAGGAAAATGTATTAGATACATTGGCATAAGTAATATGTTTAGGACTTGGATGTCCACCTAACCGGATCTGGGAATTGGATTGGATCCAATTGATCTGTGAGATCTACCTGGTTAAATAGCATACAGCTTGTTGGCCAAAGTCAAGGTTGTATGTTATTTAACAGGATCCTAGCCCACTAGGAAACACGGTTTCCCGAGTACTCCACAGAGGGTTAGAGGCTCGACGAAAAATAGTGGGAGGCAAGTATTGAATTTGCAACATTCGTTCAATTACTCGCTAAACACGCTCATTTATATTTTTCTCGTCACATTAATCAAAAGTATAGTTGGACTAATATTTTATGTTGTTTTAATAAACAGTTGGACTGTATTATAGTTGATTATATATAATTGGATTATATTAATCAATATATTTGAATTAATTAATTTCAGTTTACAGTTGATTTTATAATTGGATTATAGTAATCAATGTAATTGAGGTTAATTAATTTGGATTATATTTGATTATATAGTTGGACTATTATAATCATTATAATAAATAGTACCACTAATCGTTGATTAAATAGTTGGACTATTGTAATCAAGATAAAATTGAAAAGTTGGATATTTAAAATATAATCTTGGATTAAAATATTTTAAATGATTTAATTTTCAAATTGGGAATAATTTCAAGATGGTCTTGGAAATTAATAAGTTATTTTATTTGATAAAATAATGAATTATGCCTAAAGCCCGGAGTTAAGCGAATAAGTGGAATATGAAATTTGGAATATTCATATAATGATAACTTTAGCGCTTAATCCATTATACTTGTCAAAGTAGACTCCCTAATTTCTGAATCAGAATTAAGGATTAGGTCTTCTAGGAAGATAATAGGAAAATCCTAAGAAGGAATTGAAGACGAGCAAGGCTCTTACTTCAAATATGTTTGTCATAATTATGTTCACAACTAGTATTGAAATTGGATTTTAAATACTTAGTGTGATACATAAATATGTACTGTTGTGCAGAATCTGCTTTAAGCAGGATACTGACTTCAGATGAGATTACTCTGCGAATTGAAAACGGGACGATAGTCGCTGTTTTAACCGTAGATACCTAATTTAGGAATTACCCTGGGTATGTACTTAAATTAGGGAACTGTTAAAATGTAACTAGTTTGACTAGAAACATTGTCTTTATATCAGTGTATAACCCGCTGCGGGTGTACCTTTATATTCTAGAACACTAAAGTGTTTTATTATATAAAGATGATATTGAGATAAACACATTAGATGTGAATAACAGAATTTATATTTTGAATATAAATAATATCTCAAATACATAACATGACAAATAAATAGCTCAAACTGATTTGATCAATTAAGAAACTAATTGTGGCATTGTTGTCAGGGACACAATCAAACAAGACTCGTATATCCACACTTTCGAAGAGTGGGTACTAGGACTGTTTTGATTCTATTCAAATAAAGTCTACGAATCTAGTTTATTAAGCAAAGTGCTTAAAACACCTTTACTCTCGGTAAAAGTGAAAATGCCACCGATCTGTTAGCCCTAGTTCATAGTGAAGCAAGTGGGCCCGTGTCTAGCTAGGCTAGAGGTGGATATGAATATTACGTGACCTATACGGATGTGGCATCGCGTAATGGTTGTGTGTTTCTTTTGAAGAACACAAATCGAAAACTTTTATAGTTTCGACACGGAATAGACAAACAGATCGGTTATAGTATTACACCATCACGGTAAGACCGTAATGAAAATACTTAAGCAGTAAGTTTCTCGTATACTTGAAAGAGTATAGTATTCTTTCAATGAGGACTCCTCTCGGAACACGTCATTTTGACGGTGTGTCCGAACAGGATTAACCGAATTTTGTTAGACATAATAAGGTTAATCACGAGTCGCTTTGAGCTACCATTTCCTTCAACGGATAAGCTTTAAACAGTGCAAGAACTTATTTTGAATAAGGTTCCATAATAATCTGTTTGACAGATATCATATTAGATATGAACGGGAAAGAAACCGGGTTTCTCATTCCTGACTATTTGGGTATGCTTGGCATATGTTTGGATGATACCAAACTAAAACCCAAATATGATAAGTGCCAATTGTAGGTCATCCTAGGGATACCATAAGTATTGTACTTAACACCTCACTAAGAAACAATTAGATTGTTGCTCACCATGCGGTTTTCCTAAGAGGAATACCGATATGCAGTGGTAAGTGGGAGGATAGTATAACTCGATGAAAATCGGAGTAATACTGTTCTAGGCACTGAATCTTAATGGAACATATATAGTTCATCAAGGATGAAACTATACCATTAATCTTCGAATACACGAGAACAAAGGAAGTGATACGAGGTATCGACTCCCTATTATGACAAAGTGTCATGAGTCCGAAATGGATTCCATGTATATCAACAGTTTGGATACTAGTTGATGTACCACATGGCATTGTGCCTATTGGTACTATAAGTCTTCAAGGAAGACGTACATGGATGGCAACATACCAACGTATAAAGCTAGGCTTTTAACGGAAAGGTATCGTTATCGACATTGTGTTGATTACGATTCAACCTTTTACCTATTGCCACGGTAGATCCATTTGGATAATGCTTGCTGACGCGAGCATAAGTTCTTGGAATTATCATTTTGATGTAATCATAATGGTGTATGATTTAATTCAAAATGAAAATAATTCTTTTGTATATAAGAGGTTAGTGGGAGCGCACTGACAGTGGCTGTCCTATAAAATAATGATAATACGTCATTTCTTGGAAATGATATTCCCATAAAATAAATGTCGGGGAAAGCTTGGCTTTCGAAATACTCTCCGTGGAACCGTACATTGAAAAATGTACAAGACCTGGTGTATCATACGCTTTGAGCATATGGATTCACAAACAGGCTAATCCGAGTGATAGTCACTGGATTGATGTTAGGAACATCCGTTAGTATCTTAGAGAACTAAGGATGCTGTCTTAGTCTATGGAGTAGGAGAACTTGAAGTGACTGGGATCACTGTAGCAAGTTTCCTATAACCGATAAAGACGACTAAAAGTCGCAAACGGTACTATACAGTTTGAATAACGGTGCAGTAAGCTGGAAATCTTCCAAGCAAGATACTGTTACCGAATAACACACAAATGCGGGTTAATTGCAGCAGCTGAGGCAGCAATAGAAGTCATTTGGGTCGATACATATCTAATTAGATTAGATATAGTTCTGTTAGCAGCTGAGCTAGGCATCAGCACAGGCTAAAGAATTAATGGTCTCATCGACGATCCAGATATATACTTCTATATCATCTGATTCGTTCGGATCATACATCGTGGCGATGTGATGATCGTATAAATCGCGTTAAAATAATCAAACAAATCCGCTGACGAAAACCTTTCCTCAGCAATTTGAGCGAACCGTACATAGTTCGGTGTGTAGGACACTTGAGTGACTCGCTACGTGCCAAGTGGGAGATTGTTGGATAATATGACCCATAGCGTCACTATTTGCACAGAACATTGTGTTGTTGTAGCAAATTAACTATGTAATAAGGAAATTGCACTCTCATCATTTGTGATTAGATCACCATAGATATATAAATGAAGAGAGGTCCCTATGATTAGTTCCTGGATTGAGATGATATGAGACAGTATCAGTCCACGAAGGATTAATCATTAAATATCCCTAGCCGTAGTATTATCGAGACTGGACATCGATAATGCGGAATAGGCTAGTATTGCACTTGTGTGCGTTGTGAGGGCACAACGGCATAGTTCTCATATATATAAGTATTGGATACTTATGCAAGTGCGATAGGAGGTCGTGTTTCACCGATGGTACGGGAAACAGCTTCGCTCTGGATAGACCCCTCGGAATCCCATTGGTATTATGACTATGTGTCTATGGGAGGCCGAAATCAAGGTAGGTGTGTATAGTCTTAACCTGAGACTTGCATCGCTAATACTTACGATAATCGATAAACTTTGGTCTTGGTGGTAGGGGGCTTTGACCGGTTCTGTGTACACCACTTCTGGGTTTATCAGAGAGTCGTAGAGTATTGGGTGTGATGTCAAGACGGAAGTGTCACTTCAGTCATATTGGAGATGATGTCACGCAGGATACGGTACTAGTGCTCTTGAGTGTTGCGCAACCAATCGGGATATTGTGACCAGGTCATGTATATCCGATTATAGAGACTATGTTGCCAGACATCCGATATGTGCTTCGGACGGGGTAGACACTTATCCAGCCCCAGCCCTAGCACGTGATTATCCGATACTGGACCGATACGCACAATACTACGGTATACTACGCTTGATATAGATCCTTATTCCTGTAAGGATGTTTCCGGAGAATTGGATAGACATGGTGCTTTGCTAGAAGCCAACATTGTCTTGTAAATCGGTAAAACGTAGTACGAGGTACTTACGTGTTCGGATAGTCCGACGACCGATTTGACTACCAACATATCCGGGGATCTCATGGGTCGCTTCCCAAAGATTCACCGATGACGTATGACTCGCACTTATATTAATCTGGGATTAATTAGATGAGAGAGAAAATTAATCTGGGATTAATTGCGGAGATATTTTATCTAGGATAAAATAACGATTAAAGAGAGAGAAACATTAATTTGGAATTAATCGAGGAATTAATATATTTGATATATTAATCGAAATTGGATTTCGACGCGGAATTAAAATTAGATTTTAATTCGGGCGAACGAATTAATTTAGAATTAATTCGTTAGCGACGTGAATAGTGATTTCGCTTGGCGTAATCGTTTAATTACGACGCAACGGAAAATTCGTTAATTTGGAATTAACGAACCCGAGCCCGAGATTTTTACGAGCGCATTCGTATTTAGAATTCGAGTGCGGCACGTCAAATCAAGCGTCAAATCGCTAGTCGCATCTAGCGTCACATCAAGCGTCAAATCATGTCACTTTGAGTGATGTGACAATTGATTGGATTGATTGATGTTTGAAAAGTGATGTGATGTGACTTGATGTGATTGAAAGGTGATGTGTGTGGTTGGCATTTAAAGCAAATTGCTTTGAAATGAATTGGATTTAAATTTCAAGTGCATTTGATATATAAAGAATAGCCAAAACCGTATACACTAATTAAGACATTGACTTTTCATTTTCCCTCCTCTCTCTCCTCTTCTTCTCCTCTCTTTCACTCTCGGTTTTTTTGTTCTCACAAGGCAGTGGACTGCCGATTTTAACCAACAAAACCAAGGGAAACAAGTGTGTTTTGTGGCAAAACAAGAGTGCTAGCACACTCCGAGTACAATGCGAAGGTGATAGGGAAGTTAACCCATGAGCCGGGAAGCCATTCGGTGAAGCTTGGAGCTTCAAAACTTGAAGTGAAGGGGCGCAAACACTGTTCACAGCAGCCCACTGCCGCCAAACAGTGAAGAAAATCAGATTTTTGTTGCCCAAATCGTCGCTCAACCGCTCGATGTAAGTATTCCGCACTTCCGTCGTTGTATTCACTTGATATTCATGCTTGAGTTTTGATCTGGGGTGTTCAAATTGATAATTCATGCTTGAGTTGTGATCTTGGGACCACTTGAAAAAACTGCCTTCAAAGTCAACTGTCATCGGTGAATCTTTGGGAAGTGACCAACATCAGACCTTTGGATATGTTGGCATAAATCCGGGTCGGACTATCCGATAAAGTGAGTACCTCATACCACATGCTTACCGATTTACAAGACAGTTTGGCTTCCTAGCACAAGCTCCGTCCTACCTATTCTCCAGAAATTTTTTTTACTAGAACATATAACTATGCAGCCAGGCGTAGAATACTAGTATGCAATATTGCGTATTGCGATCTAGGTCTGATGTCACGTGCAAGGCTGAGGCTGGAATAGTGTCTGCCCCGTACGAAGCACATATCGGATATCAAGTAACTAGTATCGTTGAATCGGATAATCATGACATTGTCATATTATCCCGATGGTTAAACACAATAGAGAACTATTATGAATCCCTGCGTGATCATCATCTCCATATGTCTAAGTGATACTTCCGTCTTGACATCACATCCAATACACTACGATTCTCAATAAACCCAATAGAGGCGTACACAGAACCTGTTTAAAGCCTTGGACGACCAAACCAAAGTTTACCGATTGTCGCAAGTACTAGCGATGCAAGTCTCTGGTTAAGACCAATACATCTACCCTTAAGCGGACTTCCATAGACACATATACATACTACCAATGGGATTCCGCGGGGTCAATCCAGAGCGAAGCTGTTTTCCGTACCATCGGTAAAACACAACCTCCTATCGCACTTGCATAAGTATCCTATACTTAAACATATGAGAACTATGCCGTTATGCCCTCACAACGTGCACAAGTGCAATACTAGTCTATTCCGCATTATCGTTGTCCAGTCTCGATAATACTACGACTAGGGATATTTAATGATTAACCTTTATGGATTGATACTGTCTCATATCATCTCAATCCGGAACTAATCATATGGACTTGTACCATTTATATATCAAAATAAATAAATTACGAAATGGTAAAAGGTAATTTCATTAGTACATAGTTAATTTTATACAAAAACACAATGTCTTTTACAAATAGTGACGCTATGGGTCATAATTGTCTAACAGTTGAAGCTTCTAAGCTTATGGGTGAGTATCCCTATCACCTTCACTTGACCCTCATATGTGCTAGCAAGAACAAAATGGCAGAATTTTGCTCTCCAAGAGAAGCAACAATTCGGGTAACAGAGAGAGGATTATTCGGCCATGAGCAACAAGGTCAATCGGCCAAGGTATTCAAAAGAAACAAGGGCCAATTGCCTTTTCTTTGAAAGAAGCCAATTTGGCAAGCTTCAAAATAAGCAAAATGCTTCTCTCACCAAAATCAAAAGAAGACAGTGGCCATATTCCAATTACGTAGGTCAGAGACCATTTAGACTTTTCAAAAGAAAAGCCATTTTGACAATTACATTTATTTCTTAAAGAAAAACAAAACATATAACTTTCGGCCAATATCAGAGAGCAATCAATGCCCACTATGCCAAAATGGAAAAATAGAGATAATAAATGAATAATTTAAAATTCATTAATTGTATATCTTTTGTTGGTTGTTGTGAGGGGATAGTAAATCCAATTTAAATTATCCCAACAACTTCCATCAAAAAATGACTAGATGATTTATGTAAGTGGGTCCCACCTCATTGAATTCAAAATTCAAATTACTTACACAATACACTTTTGGGCTCGGGTTCGATTAATCCGACTAAATGAATTTTCCGTCGCGACGCAGTTAAATCTAATTAATTAAATATAATACCTTGTAAAATTATTACAGAAGTCGCTCGCGAATTAATTCCAAATTAATTCTTTCGTTAGAATTTAAATCCAATTTAAATTCCGCATTGAAATCCAATTTCAATTAATATATGTAATATTTTAGCCCAATTAAATAAATTAAAAAGTAAAATCTATTTAACTATTAAATTTACTTTACCGATAAATTCCAAATTAATCGCGTTCTCTTCTCGACGAATTTAATCCCAGATAAATTCTCGACGCAATTAATCCCAGATTAATTCTTGTCGTAATTAATACCAGATTAATTTTCTCTCTCTTAATTAATCCCAGATTAATATTGTTCGAGTCAAATATCATCGGTGAATCTTTGGGATACGACCCAAGAGATCCCTGGATATGTTGGCAGTAAATACGGTCATCGGACTATCCGAACACGTGCGTACCCGGTACCACGTACTTACCGATTTACAAGACGTTATTGGCTTCTAGCAAAGCACTGTTCCTACCCAATTCTCCAGAAATATTCTTCTACGAAATACAAGATCTTTGTAAGGCGTAGTATACATAGTATTGCGTATTACGATCCAGTATCGGATGTCACATGCTAGGCCTGGGGCTGTAGTTGTGTCTGCCTCGTACGAAGCATATATCGGATCACTAGCAACTAGTCTCTTTATTATCGAAAAGTGATGACCTAGTCATACTTCCCCGATGGCTATAACACTTAGAGTACCAATTTTGTATCCCTGCGTGATCATCATTCCATATGACTGAAGTGATACTTCCATCTTGACATTACACCTAAAATACTACGATTCTCAGTATACCTAGAAGAGGCGTACACGGAACCTGTTAAAGCCCCGGACTACCAAAACCAAAGTATGTTGATTGTCGCAAGTATTAGCGATGCAAGTCTCAGGTTAAGACCAAATGCACCTACCCTGATTCGGATTCCAATAGACATATAGTCATACTACCAATGGGATTCCGAGGGGTCTATCCAGAGCGAAGCTGTTTCCGTACCATCAGTAAACAGAACCTTATATTATAATTGCTTGAGTATCTAATACCCAAATATATAAGAATTATATCTTACGCTTCCATAACATGCACAAGTGCAATACTAGCCTATTCCGCATTATCGATGTCCAGTCTCGATAATACTACGACTATGGATATTTAATGATTAAACCTTAGTGGATTAATACTGTCTCATATCTTATTAATCCGATACTAATCATATGGACTTTTATCATTTATATTTCCAAGTAATCTAATTACAAATGATAAAAGAGCAATTTCCTTTGTCACATAGTTAATTTGTACAACAACGCCATGTTCTGTACAAATAGTGATGCTACGGGTCATAATTGTCCAACAATTTGCTCGTCAATATGAGCTCTATAGGTTTCAGCAGTGTTGAGATAGGTCATCATCCTCAAGACTTTTCTCTCGGACTGATGTCCCATCCTTCATCCTAGCAGTTATCGTTAAGACCTTAGCCTAATGACGTTAACGCACCTAAGGCTACCCAAACATGCCCTACAATAACTCCATCATCTGAGATGCTGAAGCCATAGGTTCATGCTTTGCAGCAAGAACCTCAGACATCCCTGCTATGAAGTAGCAGCAGGCTTTCTCATTAGCTGCGACCTATTTCTGGTAGGTATCACACACACTTGGCTAGCATTTCTGGCTGACTTGGGATGACTCTCCTCCGTCAAGAAAAATTTTAGGTCTTCGCAGACCAGGATAGCATTCATGTTACTTTTCCACTTTACATAATTTTCTCCCCTTAATTTATCATTTGAGAGTATGAAAATAATTGGAGAAACCATGGTTGAAAAATAAAATAACATGCATTTAACATTCATTCATCATATATTAAAATCATCAAATAATTTTGGAATAAAATTAAACATGATGCATGAATCCATGAATAACGAATTAGAAACATAAGAGAATTACTATAACACGAAAATCTATCATCCCACAAGTAAGTGCCGCTGTAGGGTAGGTTAAGTACTTGCATGATAGATCGAGACAATCTCAGTCGATTAATATATATGGGAATAACTCTTATTCGTATATTAAACAACTACCGTTTCATTCGATCAATGAATTTTATTAACAATTAATTATTCCTTTGTAAGTGTGTGTAACGACCGGAAGTAATTACTACTATCTATGACAATATTATTACTTGCGGGAAAAATGAACGTAAAATAAATCATGATGGGATTCTAATACAGTTATGAAAAGACTTTGGGAACGATCGGTAAATTTCTCGAGGTCCCGAGAAGAAACTGTACCGTATGCCCTTTTGAACTATATATTGTATTTTGGGCATAACATTTTCATACGAACTCAGACTTTTATGAATTTTATATCGTCGGAAAGCTTAGACCAAGACCTACAACTTTCACGTTATACATTTTTCCAAATTCGGGCCAGAACAAGGCCAAAAACACAAGTCAAATTATGAATGAATAGTGATTTCGGGTTTAAATTGAGATTTCTCAAACTCTCTCCAAATTTCTACACTCTTCCTAAACCTTCCAAATATCATATGAGCCCACTATATAAGGGGCCGCTATTCACCATCTTCTAAACAAAATATAAAACGAAATTGGAGGGGAAATGAGCCACTGCCGAGAGAAAATGAAAACGGGAAAAGGAAGAGAAAGAAGAAAAGGAAAGAAGAAGAAGAAAGAAAGGAGAAAGGGAGGCAAGAAGAAGAAGATGAGCATCATTTGGGGGCTTAGCAAATGAAGAAAACTAAGAGAAAATAAGTGAGAATTCATGACCCATTTTTTGAATTTGAAGTTTTGATGAATTAATACCTATATTGTGTTGGAAACTTGTTTGTGATGATGATAGCATGCTTGTTGACAAACAAAACAATGGAAAGTTAATGAATTCTAGTTTTTGGTAAAATTGGTAGAATGTGTGTGATAAATTAAGAATTGATTTGATGATGAATTAATGGTTTATTTGGTGAAAATTGAGTGTAAGATGATGTTTTGAATGTTAATTTTTGTATTGGAAGTGTCAAACAAGGAAGAACAAATAGGGTAGTGAATGAGAACTTGGCAGTGAGTTTGGTATGCAATACCTTCTGGATAGGCTGTGGTATTTAGGTTATAACATAAGTTTTAGGTATCTGTTTGACAAGCCGTGAAATTCTAAGTAAACTATAAACATGGGGGAATATCATATTCAAAATTCAGAATTTTAGGCTTAAGAGGGAGCCGTACCGAATTTTCAAACTTGGCCGTTCTGCAGTGAATTACTAATTCTATGGTAATAGAACAAGGTGTAAAGAAAATTTTATAATTTGTGTTCTAGAAGTCGAAATCAAGTTACGTAACATTATGGGTACTCTAGATACATAAGGGAGTAGCATATCCAAAATTTAGAATTTTTAGACTTAAGACGAGATCGGAACGAATTTTTGAAGTCGGGCGACTTGCTGCCATAGTGCCCAGTTTTTCTGTTGGACAGTCCCTGAAATTCGGTTTATAAGTTGAGTTTCTGAAGTCGGAATTGAGATCCGTAAAAACCAACATAAACTAGATATATTAAGGACCATTGTATTAAAATTTTAGCCTGAGATTCATTCCCAATTAATTATGACGAAATTTCAAAGTTGGTCTACAAATTGTAAATTTCTGGCCGTTAGAATAAATTAAGTTTCCGCTACCGCACTTGTGTAACTCCAAACCTAAGTCTGTGAAATTCATAGATACCATAGATATCATCAATATTCAGCAAAATTGTGTATCCATATATTGTATATTCTGTTATGTCGTATGAAGATATTTCGAATTATGTAAACTAATGATTGTATTGATCTTAGATTGATGTCAGGATACTAAGAGGTAGCTCACGCCGTGAATCGCTCTCGATTTACCACAGCATTGTGAGTGGACATTTTTTCTTTCATATTTTCGTACAGACTTATATTTTTACGCTTTAGGGCATTAGAAACTTTTCTTTCAGTTACTATGTTATCAAATTATGCTTTGAGAAAGAAAATGCTTTTCAAGAAATAGTGTTACAGTTTTCATGATTTATAGCATAGTTTTCATATTTTCCGGGGCATGAGGTAAAAACTCACCCCATCATGTAACTTCAGACACAGTTGGAATTGATGGATACAGAGAGCATGTACACATGTTGAGGACTGAGGGGACGCTCTCAGATCCTCCAGTTGGGTTAGGGGGACTGCGATACGTAACGCCCCTAGACCCCAGTTTGAGCTTGGGTGTAGCATAGATCCGTACCCCTAGCTCCAGTTTGTGGTTTGGGGGATGGTGATACGTAACGCCCCAAGACCACTAGTTTCTGAGACAGTAGTGGCATACTTTGAGGGACGGTGATACGTAACACTGCAAAGTCATGGATTTGCATTGCTGGCTCCAGTTAGGCGTATGGGGGGATGACGATACGTAACGCCTTCATGCGTCCAGGTTTTCAGACAAATATACAGATTTTAGAAATGTTTTCAGATTTCAGATTTCATGCAGTTTTCAGAGCTTCAGTACTCAGATTTCGAAATCCAGATTTTAGCAAATCAATTTCAGAAAAATCGGATTTTCAAGACAGTTTCCAGAAACTAAAGTTTCAAAAGCAGTTTTCAGAAAGATATAGCTTTCAGAATAAGTTTTCATACAAAGAAGTTTTTTCTTAAAAATGTTGTTTTGGAAATCAAGTTTTCCTTTCAGTTTTCAAGTTTTAGTCCACTCACTTAGATTGTATAGCAATCTAACCCCCCTCCAGCTTTTAGTTTTTTTTTGTAGGAATTCCAGAAGGACAAGCTCGAGAGGATGGATACTGATGTAGTCACCAGGGATGAAGTCCACCGGTATAGAGTCACATAGCATAAGAGTCCAGTTCAAAGTCATAGTAGTTGTATGCATTGTTAGTATCATACTAGTCTGCATAGATAATCATTAAAATAGTTGTAAGAAAATGATATTGTGAACTTTCAATTATTAAAAGTAAAAGTATTACAATGCCTAGTTGAGTTATGATTTTCATATGTAACATTGCATTTGAACAGTTTGGAATATAGTCAGACAGACAGAAGCTTATGGGGTTAGTACCACTATTTCCTGCCGTAGCATCTCCAGATCGGGGATGTTACAGTATGACCCGTCGTTTTGGGATTCTTGGACTTAATGAGTGAAGTGTCGCCGTAGGGTAGGTCAGTTCACAAGATACATCTAGAATCTCTATCCTCTCGGAATCCAAACCTGATAATGACAAAAAATTGACACCATCTGTAGGGAGACGTAAGTAAAGTCGTCTCTATGAGCCTTTTGAATCTCAAATTTTCGGACTAACAACGAAGATTGCGGGATATATTATCGTATATCCCTCTCCCACTCACCATTTTAAAAATAAGGTTTCTATAAAATATCTAATATTTTTTATTTAACTAGGGTGAATAAATTTATGGTGGCTAAATCATAACTAGTTCACCATTAGTAACCTAACCAATTTTAACTCTTAAAATTATATAACTAATTATCCATTAGTCTCTACTAATTATATTACTCAATTAAACTAATTTAATTAGAGTGATATTAGTGACCTATTATATTTTAACTCTTAAAATATTAGAACACTAATAAGTTTAAAATTTTAGAATACTAAAATGGTCAAGATTTATATTAAACTATTTAACTAATCTTAGTGCGTTATAAAATCCAATGGTACGTGGAATTATATTCCGAGTGCATACCATATTACCGTCCATTCAGATTCGGCTATAGAATTTATATCTGGTTTCCATCCTATATACTAATGGAATTTATTATGCACTAATTAAGCCCAATATTTTAGGATTCAAATTTTAAATCATAAATCCAATTAATCCAATTTATTGATTTCCATACATATCATATTCTAATTTAAACATTTTTTATCACATAAAATCATATTTCATGTCTATTATGATAATGCATCTAATGCATGTTTTGGCATGTAAAATGAAAGAGTAGGCACCCTAAGGTATATGACATGTTATACAAACTATTCGAATAAAACAAACATAAAACATAAAAAATATTTTGCATTGACTGGGCTCTTATTTTTCCTATACTAATTGTAGACACTATATTTTTACATAAATCCCAATGATGAGCCTCGTATGGAGGTACTACCCGATAAGTTACGGAAGTAGCGGGAAACAGACATCGGAAGGGAAAATTCAAAATAAATAATTACATCATCAAATTTAATTCATTTGTTTAGCCTCAGGTTCACTCGATTGATCTCTGTTTTAAATGTTAGCCTCGACCCAAAACCCCTGCAATCCACAAAAGCCCACATGCTTATACATACCCATTCAAAACCCATGAAACCCACAAAGGCCACACGCCTCAGCCCATACACCCAAGCCTCACGCCCACATCAAGACTCCCAAACCCAAGCCCAATCCAAAATATTCAAATCACATTTAACACATGCCAAAATCTCTCCAAATCCCCTTCCAAATCAAAAATATTTTGAATCCAATCCCCACAAAAAATACACAATATTCTTTCCCTAAATAATTTAATTAAATATATCTCATAATTGCTTGATTTATTTTCTTACTTGAGAAACCTCTAACCCTAACTCACCACTATAAAAACATAACATAACAAACCCTAATGCTCTGTTATTGGACTCTCACGACTCTCTTCACACTTTTTCTCACTCGGTGAAACAACAATAAAACCCTAATCATCTTCTCTCCACACCAAGCCTCACCATACTAAAAAAACCCTAATGACTCTCGGCAATAGGGATAAAAAACTAAAGATTCACGTCCACTCTCTCTAACCTCTCTCATCTCTCTCTTCTCACTACACGGCGCCATAAACACACCCACAAAACCTAAAAACTAATCTCTCTCAGCTTCATGCAACAAGCAGCCTTCACACCACCATCACGTCTCTCTTATGTCACGGCCACATATCACAAAAATACCACCATCACGTGCAGCCACAAACCAAGTAGCTTCTCTTAACCATAAACAGTTTTCGCGTCCCTTCTTCAACCCAGCAAACACCCAACAATGCACTCACACAAACTGCCATATACGTGAAATAAAAACAACCAAACACACACAGACCGTACACGGTAGCCACAGGTTCACTGGATACACACTCACATAACACTTCTTCACACACACAGACCTTAAAAGGACACTCGACCTCATGCTCTCTCTCAACCCTAAACTAGCCCATCACGTCCCTTTTCCCTTATTTTCAAAACCCCTTGACCGAAACAAAAAAAATATAATAACCCTTCAAGCACCCCCGACCAAAACCAGGCCAAATAACCCAAAAACACTTCTTAAGCTGAGATAAAATCTGTCCCAAAAATAATTCCTAAAACAATCCAAAATCGACACAAAAACCAGCAGTCCAAAACAGTAAAAATAGTGAAGAAAACAGCGAAACAACGAGTGAAAATAGCGAACTAGCAAACCAAAAAATATAGTGAAACATTAACCCTTCCGGCGATGTCCCAACGCACTTCCGAGAAGCGACTTAAAAGGTAAGACTGAGGGCACCCTTTAATATATTATGTCTTGTTTTTTCGGTGCGGAATGCCCGATTGGACGTGAAATACGTCCAACCGGTATGCGAAGTCCTACATTGAAAACAGCCAAATTCTTTAGTCATATATTTATTATTCTGCATTTATGTTGTATTATTAGTCTTTTATTATTTCGTATTTAATTTACGTTTATTGTTGCTTTATTTTTCCACATTTATTTTGTGTTATTTATCTGTCTTCATTATTTCTCATTTTAGTTTAATATTTATCTTTTCAGTTATTTATTGTTGTTCCATCATATGCATTATTATATTTCACGTCTATTTTTTTTTTGTGTTAATGATTGTGTGTTATCCCTTTCGGTATATCAGATGGAAATCCATATATAAATTCCGTAACTAAATCCGAATGGTTGGTAGTGCGGTCTGTACTTGGGATACAACTCCACGTACCGCTTCAGAAACATTCATGCACGTGTTTCATTTTTATCATTTGATTTTTGTGTTCCTTCATTGTTTGTGTTTATTATTCCGCTATTTACTTTCCGTCTGTCATTTAATTATTTATTTATTTATTCATTGTTATTTAGTGCGCATGGGCTAAATACTTTAGATTAAAGGTCCCCCATTTGAGGGAAATGCGTGAGGGCAGCCTTTACTATAATATTTTGCCGTGCAAGATAAGATACGTTTGGTTGGGCCTGAAATATGTCTAATCGGGTATACCAGGTCCCATATAGATGTCGGCCAAGTCTATTGATCGTATATCTTTTATTATTCTGTTATTTACTTTCCATAAGTCATTTAATCATTTATTTATTTATGCATTGTTATTTAATGCGCATGGGATAATCACGTTGGATTAAAGGTCCCCCGTTTGAGGGAAATGCCTAAGGGCAGCCTTTACCACGCTATTTTACCGCTCTGGACGGAGTGCACTTGATTGGATGTGAAATACGTTCAATCGGGCATACGAGGTCCCATATAGATGTCGACCAAGTCTCTTGGTCGCATCTCTTTTCTTATTTTGTTATTCGTTTCTTACTGTTTATTTATTTACTTATGTATTGTTATTTAGTGCGCATGGGCTAATCACGTTAGATTAAAGGTCCCCTGTTTGAGGGAAATGCCTAAAGGCATCCTTTACCATAATATTTTGCCGCGCCGGGTATGTAAGGTCCCATATAGATGTCGGCCAAGGCTCTTTGTCGCATCTCCTTTCTTCTAATCTTATTATTCACCTTTTGTTTGTTATTCTTCGTTTATCGCTTCGCATTCATTCTATGTTAATGCTTGAGTGTTGCCTCTGCGGTATATCGGATGGTAACCCAGACATAAATTTCGTAGCCGAATTCGAATGGAAGATAGTGCAGTCTTACTTGGGATATAACTTCATGTACCACTTGAGAAATATTCATGCATGTGTTTATGTCATTTTAGATATATGAACATATGCATTCTGTCTCACTTCATTCGAACGTATTTCCGAACGCTACACGATCGCACATTCAGTGAACAAACTTCTTTTTATCATATTTTATGCATGTTTGCCTCTTTGATCATTTCTTTTACATTATACACTTGATTATTTGCCATTATTATTAACATTTCAATTATTATTGTTAATTTACATTATCACATTTCTTTGTTTAATATATTTGTGGAATCATGCATTTGTTTTCATCTTTATTCATGTCTATGGGTGTGCGAAGTTGTGTGTTATTTGAATTATCTTGCATGTGTTGCATAAAACTTGGTTGTATTATTGCATAAGTCTGTTCATTACAATTGGCATAAGTAAGGGACCATTCTGAACCCAATGGTTTGAGGTCTTCCCTTGCGAGGGGTGAGTGCGAACTTAAATCATTTTCCAGTTCACACTGGGTGGTGACTCCTTTATTCTCCGGTTTAGTCCACCGTGGGCTACTCCGTACTCCCAACGGGCCGCGAGCCCAGACAACGTTGCTACAGTCTGGCCACTCCACTGGGGATAGAGAATCGGCCTCGAAATAATGGCTTGTAATGTTTATGGTTTTTGCTTTGGTTTTCCAGGTCTCATATATTTTGCATACCCTTTCTTACCTTGATGGCATCATGTATAGTGAATTCATTTTCGCTCGAAGTGGTGGATCGTTATATGGTATCATCCCTCATTGGCACGTACCTGAAGGTATAAAAAAGGTGCGCTCACTTGGTCGCTCGACCTTGAGTGAGGAGACCTAGTTTTGGGCAACTCTTCACCGGCAGGAGCCTTTATCTATACTCCTATAAACCCATATTTGAACCATAGTTGTATGACCTATAGAACCCACCCTTTTATGCTTGTGTTTGGGACCATTATCATTTGGATCCAATTGGACTTCTCGTCATAAGATATGAATTTGTGGGGCCATTTAAACTGGAACGAGTTTATGTCTTATGACGATTGAGCCAAAAGTTTTCAAAATGACGATGGGCCACTTTGTGTTTAGGCCCCTTATTATTTGAAGTTGTTTAGCTACCTTATCGCAGAAGTGTAAACTTGTTGGGCCTTTTTCAATTGGGACAAGTTTGCACCTCGTAATAATATGATTATATGCTTTGAAATTATAGTGGGCCAACTTGTATGAAATCCTTGATGGGCTTAAAAAATCCAATCATAATCCAAATATACTAGAAGCATGAGTCCGATATCCACATTGACTTTCATCCAAGAATGATACACCTTGTTACGACATATTTGTTTACTTTGGATACCTCCAAGTTCATCCCCATGACTGCGGTTGCTGAAAGCCCAATTCATCGTTTCTAGATAATGGCATGATTCCATAATAGGCTTAGTCCATGGTGTAAATGGGTGGTCTTTATCTTTTATCGATGGAAAATGGACAGAAGCAACCAAGGTTCACCATGTAGTATAATGTGCACATGTTCTCTATCCGTCAATTCCATGTCTGTACAAGTTGCATACTGAGGTGAGTTTTTTACCCATGCCTCGATAAACATAAAAATCAAGCTTTGAATTCCAAAAATGTTTAAAATATTTTCGGAAAAATATTTCTTTTCTAAAACATAACTTTGCATGAAATATCTATAAAGAAAATCTTATATCACCCTATAGTGTAAAATATAAGTCTGGAACAAAAATAACAAAATAAAAATCAATTTAAAAGTAGTGTTCACTCATTTTTATTGGAATTCCGCTAGTATTTCTTTACTTTACTGGTGAAACTTATGGTTCATGCGATGATCTATCATCGGATAAACTAGATTAGAAATGAACTAAGAAACGCACTACATAATCAGATTTAAATTGGCTTATTCAGGTAAGCGTTACCCCTTCGAAGACATCGTATATATATCATGATGTATTATGAACATACGAGTTGGTACGAGACTTATAGGGTAGCCCTTAATGTGTTCGGGTGAAACTGAGATGGTGAAAAACTGAATTAGGCAAATATTTATTCACGCGTCGTGAAGCAAAAACTGGCGCATCGCGATGCGTATCGTCCAGAGACGAGCTCAAATTTTTACTGTGCATATTGCGACACATGAGCCTTTCGCGACACGATGCGACTTGCACCAAAAGCATTTTTGGGTAATTTTCCCAGATCGTGTCGCGAAGAGGAGCGTTCTGCATCACGATGCAAGGTGAATTTCAGGCCTTAATCTTCATTCCCCTATACCCAATTTGTTCCAAACACATCCCCCAAACATCCCTTATAAGAGATCATCAATAATAAGCATCCAATATCATCATCATCATCATTCTCAAATTTTCCTCATATCCATACTATATACCTAATTAGTTCATAATCAACATAAAGTTTTGAAGGTCACCTAGAGGATTTAGGATTACATGACATGTCCCATTTGCTCCAGTCCAAGTGGGAGATTGTTGGGATATATGCCATTGAGCTTCATGTATTATAAACAGAATTGATTATTGTGATAATAATAAATGCAATATTCATTTTATCAAAGTTGTTTGATTTAAATCACATATTGTCCAATTGTCTTGTTTACCTTGATTACTCTTATATTTTCAGACTTAGTGTATGTTTGATGCACAAAAGGATTTAAGTCTGAAGTTAGTAATCTAAATAGTCCATAGAGAGAAAACAAATGTGGTACTTTGTTTGTGGTTTATCTATATCTACAGTCCATTCTATATTTGTATGACGACCTTAATCTATGATCATTCATGTAGTGACATGGGAATTGACACACCTTGTATAATGAGATCATATAGAACTTGACTTAGATTAATATGAATTTCTTTTAATATCCGTTAACCGAAGAAATTCATTTTATCTAATTGATGGTCATATTGGATTCGATCTTAATCCTGAGTGTACTATGAACTCCTGCATGTCAGGTTATGTTCTTTGATTTAATATTGTGAGGTTGGTGTTGAATTCTCGATCAACAACTATGTATTTTGGGGATATGGTTATGTGTGTAGAAGTGTAC
Organism: Zanthoxylum bungeanum; assembly: GCA_019454045.1. Classification (NCBI taxonomy): domain Eukaryota; kingdom Viridiplantae; phylum Streptophyta; class Magnoliopsida; order Sapindales; family Rutaceae; genus Zanthoxylum; species Zanthoxylum bungeanum. The sequence continues at coordinate 97,962 of SKCR01016407.1, read as the reverse complement.
GTTTTACATAAATATGGAATTCACTCATTCTTAATAGAAGTAGAAGAATATCTCTTTTAAGAGTTGATTTGAGATTTGAATAATTTGAGCGCTCAACTTTTCTATTATGAATAAAAAGTTTAAAATTCATAATTGTTATGAATTAATTGTTCATTATAGAATGACTGGTACTTAAAAGACAAAATGTTTAGAGGGATATAACGGACTTATGACCCTGCTCTATTTATGAGATATTCGTGAAGGTTTATATCCATATGTAATGACTATATCAATGGACATCGAAGTTGTTCGGCTTATTTTCCATCTATGATAACGAGAGTTCAAAACTTCTAGTTTTTAGTGGAATGACGTGAAGTTAATAATTTGTAATATTTGATTAAAAAAGTTTAATTAATATTTCGGGATTATTGGAACTCGGAACCGTAGGTCCATTTGGTTCTCGTGCTAGCTCGATTAATTGTAGCAAACCTAATATGATTAGATTATCTAATAATATGCTCACATTATATTTATATATTTTTAATGAGATTAATAATATTTTTTGTCACAAATGAAAACTATGTTAAATTAGCTTAACTTAATGTTTTCTAGAATTCTTTGATTATGAGATAATCAAGTTAATAATAATCATGAGATAATTACTACAACATAATTGAAGGTAATTAAATCATTATTAAGATAAATGATTTTTTTATTTACTATGGAGATAAAGCCATATGGCTTACCATGCTCTCCAACTTATTATGTCTATTAGGTGACATGTATACACCTAATGGCTTTGTCATTAGCTAAATAATTCTTATTCTTTGGCATGGCTTTCACATTGATGTGTTATCGCAATAAAGCATTAAATGCTTAATTACAAAGTCTTTGTCTTTAGCTTAATATTTCTTATGCTTTAGTATGGGCATTCACTTTAATGTGTTTGGCATTGTAAGAGAATATAATATCTACCATTTCTCTTCACTTGCAAGGGTTGTCATTTTCATTCATTCACACAAGTGCAAAGGAGAGAAAAGAGATAGTTCACTATATTAACAATTGTTGGGAGAGTGTTTGAAAGAAATTCGAAAAGCCAAACATATTTTGTGACACATTTATTCTCTAAATTATTTAGAGTTAATCTTTGTGAGTGAAGCCCACACTTTGGTTTGTTGGTTTCGAGTCATAGTTCGGAAGATCGGGTGGTTGATCCAAGTGTTGGATATCAAAGAAACTCATCTACATCAAAGGAGCAAAATTCATTCTTCAAGTGTTGGAGGATTTCGGCTATAACGAAAAGAAGAAGGCAAAGAAATTTTTAAAGGTCCATACCAGAGCCGGTGCCCACATTAGTAATATCCGCTGCGCTAAGGAAAGTCGTTTCCTACAATTGGTTGATGAACTTCAATCATGTTTGACATTCCTCTTTGAGGAGTGTAGGTATTTTAACGGAAAATAAGGTATTTTGCATGACAAATTATATTATATTGGCGTACGACATGTCCATTTCAGTTGTTGAAATTTGAATTTTTTAGATTTTATACCTATAATAGCATAAACTTAATTAGTTCATAATAAGGTCACAACTATATAATCTTACTCTAAATTTAGTTTTTTATTTGAAAATTATGTTGATATGAGTCTAAACATACCATAAATATATCAATATAGGAGGAGCATCATCACCTTTAAATACAAACAACATCAACAACAAGGTTAGCCTAAATCAGGCACCTTCATCGATCAATCAAACAGCAAATGCTACAATCAGAAACCTAATGAAGCTTCTTCAAGCTCAATACAAACTTCACATCATTTTCAATACCCCAATCAAGCTTGACAACATACACTACTTGATCTGGAAGTCTCAAGTTCTGGCATCAGTTGGAGGCGACAGATTGGAAGTTTGTATTGATGGAACGAGGTCAATTCCAACACAATACATTTATCTTCAAAGCACTGATGGATCAACACAGCTCATTGAATATCCAGATCATGTTAACTGGAAATCACAAGATCAACAGTTACTCGGATGGCTTCTTTCATCCATGACAGTTGGTATAATCAGTTTTGTACACAACTTAGATAATTTCGTTTATGTTTAGAAGGATTTTGAAACACACTTTATATCACAATCGAAGACTAGATCTGTTCAACCAAGGTATATTTTGAACACATCCAGAAACGATTCGTTGAATGTAGTTGAATATATTCTAAAAAAAATTATCTATTGTTGATAATATGGTATGCTGCTTAATTCAGCATAATCTTACTAGATTAGGATCAGATTATTTTCCAGTAGCTATTTTCATAACATAATCACAAATGAACTTTGATAATTCATACACCTTATTATTAACTCGTGAAGGTAGGATGGAAGTTATGGAACAAAAGGCTGGTATAGTTAAGAATATTTTCAATGTTAAGTATGCTTAAGCAAGAGAAAATAGAATGAATAAAGGTAATTACCATAGAAATTTTAATGGTAATGGATCTAACAGAGACGTTTATAATAATCGAGGTGGATATAGTAGAGGATCACCATGAAATTAGTATAATCAAAACTATAATCAAGGTTGAGGTAAAGGGAATGGCATAAACATAGGTGGTGCAAATGGAAATGGAAATAGAGGTGGATATATTGGTATGAAACTGGTTTTGGACCTGGATATGGCAATCAAATAGTTATTAATCAGATTGATCATTCAGATGAATCTACTCATGTCTGTCAAATATGTCTAAAGAGAGGCCGCACTACAGACATGTGCTGGCATAGGTTCACTGATATTATCTTCCATCTCTATTAAGAAACAACAACAAGGGCATATGTCATAGGGCAGCATGTTCTTCCAATAGTTACATGAACCAATAACCAACTAACAGTGTATCTAATTGACAGTAGGTATCTGGATAGTGGAACAACTCATCATCTTACCAACAACCTATTAAACATCCATATCATAGAAGAATTTAATGGTAAAAAAATGGTCAAAGATTACCCATCGCTCACATTGGTAAAACCTTTTGACTAAAAATATCAGGACAAGAAACTAATTCTTAAAGACATATTACTTGTACCTCTTATAACCAAAACGTTACTGAGCATTTCTACACTGACAACTGATAATGATGTTCTTATTGAATTTTATAGTGTCATATGTTTGTACAATCTTCTGTTGAGATCACCCTATTTCCAATCAAACCATGAACTATAACTCTCATATTACCTAACAAAATACCTCACTGTTTAAACCATTATCAATGTTTTCTGTAGTTCATAGTCATTTCCTCCTTAAAAAAAAATGGTGTCTGGGTAAGGCATGTTATACGACCACTACTATGTCTTTCTAAAACAGTGTTAACTATGATTGTAATATACTACACAGACATTTTGGACATCATATGTTGGAATGTATATCCTACTGTTGGTGATTATCTAGGTCCCAAGATCATTAAACAAGCATGATAAAGTGATGAATACATCTCAAAGGAGTTGCGGAATACTCACATCGATCGGTTGAGACGATTGAAGACGAACAAAACGATTTATTCCCTTCAAATTCGGCCAAGGCAGTGAGCAGTCCACTGCTTGCAATTTTCAGATTTTGAGCTGAGATTTGAAGCTCCAAGCTTCGTCTAACGATTCCCGGCTCGTGGGTGGGTGTCCTTAACACCTTTGTATAACTCTCGGTGTGCTAGCACTTGGCTATTAAGCCACAAATCATGCCCTAAAGGCATCATCATTCACGCCCAAAGCAGTGCAGCCCACTGCCTTGGGCGTGAGCAAAGAGAGGGAAGAGAGATGAGATTTTAGGTTTTGGTTGAAGGGAAAATGTGTCCAACACTTGCTTATATATTTTCCAAAATATATTAAATCATTTACCAATTGTTTTATCTCTTTAAAACAATAAAAACAATTGTAAATGTTTATATTAATTTCTTTTACCCTTGGTAAAAGGTGAAAGGGAAAAACTTTTACTTTTTCCAAAAAATCAAAACTTTTCCCCCCAAAATTTTCCCTCCAATTTTAATGGTCAAAGTCAAAGAGTCAAAGTAACTTTTCCAAAAGGTGATTTGACTTTTATGACTTGCGATGTGATTTGCGATGCGACTTGCGGCACGTGATTCAAAATCGACGTAACGTCGCAAAACACATTCCGAGCTCGGTTTCGATAATTCTAAATTAACGGTTATCTCGATGCCTCGTTAATAAATCCAATTTACTAATCACGTCGCTCGAGAATTAATTCTAAATTAATTCAAGTGCCCGAATTAAAATCTAATTTTAATTCTTAATCGAAATCTAATTTCGTTTAATATATCGAATATATTATTTATTGATTAATTCCAAATTAATCGTTCTCTCTCTTTAAATTGATATTTTATCCCAGTAAAATATCTCCGTAATTAATCCCAGATTAATTTTCTCTCTCTTCTAATTAATCCCAGATTAATATATAATGCGAGTCATACGTCATCGGTGTATCATTGGGAAGCGACCCATGAGATCTCCGGATATGTTGGCAGTAAACTCGGTCGTCGGACTATCCGAACACGTAAGTACCAAGTATTACGTTTTACCGATTTACAAGACAAGGTTGGCCTCAAGCAAAGCGCCATGCCTACCCAATTCTCCGAAAATATCCTTACAGGAATATGTGATCTATATCAGGCATAGTATATGTAATATTGCGTATTTCGATCCAGTATCGGATGATCACATGCTAGGCCTAGGGCTGGATATGTGTCTGCCCCGTACGAAGCACATGTCGGATGTCTGGTAACTAGTCTCTATAATCGGATATACATCACCGAGTCATAATATCCCGATAGCCACGCAGCATATAAGAGCACTAATACCGTATCCTACGTGACCATCTTCTCCATATGACTGGAGTGACACTTCTGTCTTGACATCACACCCAATACACTACGATTCTCAATATACCCAGCATCGGCGTACACAGAACCTGTTAAAGCCCTGGACGACCTCAACTAAAGTACATTGATTGTCGCAAGTATTAGCGGTGCAAGTCTCAGGTTAAGACCAAATACACCTACCTTGATTGCAGACTCCCATAGACACAAGGTCATGCTACCAATGGGATTCTGCGGTGGTCTAATCCAGAGCGAAGCTGTTTCCCGTACCATCGGTGAAACACAACCTCCTATTACACTTGCCTGAGTATCCTATACCCAGATATACGAGAACTATGCCGTTATGTCTATCATAACACGCACAAGTGTAATACTAGTCTTTACGCATCTATCGATGTCCAATCTCGACAATGCTCCGACTAGGGATATTTAATGATTTATCTTTCGTTGATTGATACTGTCTCATATCATTCTCAATCTAGGAACAAATCATAAGGACCTCCCATCATTTATATATCTAAGGTGATCTAATCACAAATGATAGGAGTGCAATCTCCTTTGTTACATAGTTAATTTGTACAGCAACACTATGATCTGTACAAATAGTGACGCTATGGGTCATAACTGTCCAACACCTACAGCATCATATATGCACTTTTATTTGTCATTATTTATTTTAAATTCGCATATTATAAATTGTCATACATGACCATGATTACTAATGTCTTTTAAGACTTAGTGAATACGTGTCATATACAATAGTATCTAAGCCCGAAGTTAGTAATCTAAAATAATCGGTAGAGAGCAAACAAAGAAGGGTATTTTATTTATAGTTTATCTACAGTTGCGGTCCGATCCATACTTATATGATGACATTGATCTGAGATCGTTCATGTGATGACATGGGAATGGAGGTGTAACATCTCGCCGAAGGTAGGACGATACCGACAGGAGAAAAGAAAAATCTATCTCCATGAGCCTCAAAACTAACAAAAATCGGACATGACTCACCCTAAAATTTGGCAACCTGGAACATACTCTAGCACCAAAGACACCCAAGCATATAATTTCTCATTCTCTTAAGATACTTGAGAATGTGTTTCATAGACACGCAATGATCTAATGCTGGATTAGACTAAAACAATCTGACTATACCCACTGCAAAGCAGATGTCCGATCTCGTGCATAATATAACATACATGAGACTACCAACTGATGAAGCATATTAGAGATATGTCTCATTTCCTTAACTCCTTGAGATGTCTTAAGAGACTATTTATTGGACAATTGAATTCCATCTCGGAAAGGCAAATTGACTTTCTTAGAATTTTGCATCCCAAATCGCACAAGGATCTTGTCGATATATGATGCCTGAGACTGAGACATAGCTAACAGTCATCTCTTGCGATCCCGAAGAATCTGTGTCCTAAGTACATAACTGGCCTCTCCCAAATCTTTCATTCACTACAAGAAAACTGGGAAATAGAGACAGAAATATCCGTCTCTAATGGATGTTACCGACGGAATAGAGACGGAAAAATTATGTCTCTGTTATGTTGGTCACCAAAAAAATAGCGACGGAAATATTAATCCGTCGCTGAATTTTACGATGGAATTTATTCCGTATCTAATTAGAAACGGAAAATTCCATCGCCAATATAGCGGTAGATTAATATTTCTGTAGCTAGCGACATAATAATTTCTGTCTCTATAATAGAGACGGAATTTTTTGTCGCTATATAACAACATAATTTTCCGTCTCTATATAGCGATGGAAAATTCTGTCACTAATTTAGTTTCTATTTCGAGAATCAGTAACAAATATTCTTTAGAAACAGATTTTTGTAATAAAATTGTTATTTTTTAAATTCTTAAAGAAATTAAATTTATTTCAACCAATATTATTAATATTAGTAAAATTATAAAATAAATATATTAATTACTTAAATTATAAAATAAACACAACAGATAGTGTTCATGTAAATTTTATTACATAAATGTTATATGTTAAAAGTACAACATAAAATAAATACATATAAGTTAATTATCTTTATCTCTCTGCTCACAATTAGTCGGAGGATCAGGTGGACATGAAGAGGAAGGTGTGTGAACTCAAGTTTCTCATCATCTGAAAATACCGCTCCATATCTGCCATCTTATGTTTGAGATCAAGCACCTCATCATTTCTCTTCTGCTGCTCTTCCTCGAGTCGGCGGTGTATCTTTTTCATTTGTCTTTCGTTGCTCTTCATCCAGTCGTTGTTGTATAGTCCACATTTCAATCCTAACTCGCTCTTGTACCCGCTGTTCAAATGTATCATCAAAAGTCATACCGTAGTACAATCTACTTGAGCTGCGTAACAAATCTGGACATGAAAGCGATGCAAGAGAGCCGAGACCGTACACTCGACATTTCTTAGTATCCACCCCAACCACATCTAAGTATAGGCTAAAACTGAGATGCAACCGCTACGATTTGCTCCACAGCAGCCTACCATTAATAAAATATATATAAGAAAGCAAAAATGATTTTGAAAAGAAAAATTAAAATATTTAATTTATAAACAAAAATTTACATTAATGTCACTTGATCTCTTGTCAACAAAAGTACCATCCTTATTTGTGTGCATATGCTTAAACACCTCCTAGCCTATGGGTGCACGTCCTAACTGAGATTCTTATTTAAAAAATAAAAATTAATAAATTAGATTAATAAAAGTAATTAAAAATATTCAAATATTTAAAAATATAACCATATAAATAATGTTAAATGGTAGACCTCTAGCCATCGGTGTGTTTAGAAACACCCGATCATTCCCCAGCCTTCTCAGCCTTTCTATTTTTTGATGCTTGCTGAGATTTTAATTTAAACTCTGTACTACTCCAATACTCCTGCCATTTGTTCTAAACATTATCTGTAACGCAAAGTGGCTTCCCTCATTCTTTATATTTATAGCACCATTTACAGAGTTTATCGTTATACCGATTCTGACACACATTATTCCATGTAGTCTTAACAGCCACCGCATGCACAAAATCGCACTGATAAAATTTCTATAAAAATTAAAAAGAATTTGAATAAATAATTAGAAATCAACAATGACAAATAATACATTACATCTAATAATAATATACCTGAAATTCATCCCAATAATAATCTTTTATTTCTTTAGGTACTTTAGTCCACTGCGTGCCCTCCTCTGTAAATTTCTTCTTAAATATTTCTCATATCCTACGAGAGGCCGAAGGTATGAACCTCCGTATAAATAGTAAATAAATATTTAGAAGTTTTAATAAAATAATAATAATAATATAATAATAATAATAAAATAATAATAATAATAATAATAATAATAATAATAATAATAATAATAATAATAATAATAATAATAATAATAATAATAATAATAATAATGATAATAAAATAATAACAAAAATATTAAAATAACAACAACGACAACAACAACAATAACAATAACAATAACAATAACAATAACAATAATAATGATAATAATATAAACTTTCGAAAATCATACTGATCATGAGTAGTAAGTATAATCATAAGCTTGGTACAACTCATTAAACTTTATACTGCTTGAGATGATCCACCTGAAGTCGATCCTGCTGATGTCTGAGTAGTAGAAATAAAGGTAGGTGGGACTGTAGAGTGTCTATCGTCCTATGGTGTGGAATGCGATGAGCAGTTTGGCCTGACTGCTCAACTCCTCGTCATCGGCCAGCTGACTGTCCTCCCCGAACCATATCTATAATCAATCTACACATTTATAAACCAGTGCTTTTTTAACATTTAAAAAAACAGTAAAATCACTGTCAAAATAAAACACATTGTTAAATAAAATACATTTTCATTACATAAACATATAAAAAAGTTAAATCATGTACCACAAGTCCATTTTCTAACTTAATGTTTCAGTTGTATTAGAAATTTTAATATAACATGGTTGAGTTCTCAATTATAAACATCACAAAAACTACAGATCAATCAAGGTACCTGCACTATTCCACCCTGACAACATAGAATATACAGGAAAATCACTAATAGTCCACAACAGTGAAGCTTGCATCTGAAAATTCTGTTTACTGTATATATCATATGTATTACCCCCACCTCCCATAATTCTTTCAACTCAGCAATCAAGGTTGCAAAGAACACATCCAACTTCTCTTTAGGGTTTCTCGATCCAGGCACTATTACATATAAAAACATGTATTCATCTTTCATGCACATCCATGGTGGAAAATTGTATGGCGTCACTATCACTGACCATAAAGAGTATTGCTGCACCGTTTGTCTAAATAGTTGAAATTATCAGTGCAAAGACCCAGTCTAACATTTCGAGTTTCAGCTATAAAAGATGGATATATCTTATTAAAATGTTTCCAGGTTGGGGAGCCTGAGCAATGCCTCATGACACCACCCTTTTCAGTATCAGTGGCATTAGATGTATTTAATCTCTATAAATGAGGTGTAAGCAAAAAGTAATATATTTTCTTGTAAGGAATAATTATTTTCTGATTTGCTGATCCTCGTCTCTGCTTCTTATACCAAGGGTGGTTACAGAACTTGCAACTTGTTAGGTCAATATCATCACTCCAATATATCATGCAACCATTATTACAACAGTGAATTTTTTCTACTAGTAGACCCAAGCCTTCAATTAAATTCTTTGTGCTATAAAAATTATCAGTCATTACATTATCCTCTGGAATCATTTCATGAATAAATTGACAAATATCGTTGTAAAAACTATCTAAAAAATGGTGTTCGGCCTTCAAATTCGGGAATCTAGCCACCGCCGATAACTGTGAATGCCCATAAGGGGTTTCTATGCTAAATCTCATGCTCTGATATATGCTATAAGTATGTCATAAAGTGTTTGTGTCGCGATATTTGGAGTCTCTTCACTATCATTTTGATTGAAAGTAGGTCCTGCAGCATCCAATACCATTTCTTGAATTGCGTTGTTCACTTGGGTATACTCGACTTCTGGACTTTGACTAATATCATGTTCCGAGATATCTCGTTGTTCAGTCTCCCCATGTTTATACCATATATAATAGTTTGGTACAAATCCATATTTTGCAAGATGGAGTCTCACAATATCAGGGTCATAAAAAACTTCGATTTTGACACGTACTTGGTTACATAGACACTTAATTTTCACTCCGTCCATAAATATAGGATGACTTTCTACTAACTGGATAAACTCCTCAATACCCACAATAAAATTATTCGTCAGATACCCATCTTTTAACCTAGTATTGATCCACTGCCGATCTGATCTCATCTTATCTTTCACTACGGTTGTATATTATGTTGATAACTGATGAAAATATAAATTGTGACTTTATTGGTAAAGATTATGAGGTTTGAAATAATCACTTAAAATACTTATTACCTTATATGAAAATTAAATTAAATCAATTTTCACACATGTAAGTAAATGCTAAAGTCTTTACTGGACTGCTATAATTAAAACAACTAAAATATAACAAAAGTGAATAAAAACAACAAGTACCTGATACTTGATGAGGCGACTGCAGCTAGTGGTTGGGCTAGCGAGATGCGACCTACAAGAAAGAGAGACCGAGCTACACTCAATTTATTTGAATGAAATCGAATAAATGCTCATGACTAAAATGCATAAAATTAAAGCTATGAAACACATGACTCAACATTGGATCTTATAAATAGTATCTAAAAAAAGCATTCTTCTTAATTAAATCAAGAAAAATTGGTCAAACAAGAACTATCAATTATGGGTAATAAGTTCTGAAACTCTTGATTGCATATACACAGAATTGGGTCCTAGTAATTTATTACAATATTTCTATTGGGTCCTTTTAGATGTACAAGGAAACTACTGTTTTTATTGCACTTTTGCATCATAAAAAATTTCATGACGTAAATTTTTTTTCTGGATTTTTTATTTATTTATTTAATGTACTAGCTAGCCAGTATATTATATTTGAAATAAAGTTTAATACTAAAATGAGACGTTATAAGTAACTTATATTTCTCTTGAAAATTAATTAGAAAAATTAGAATATGATACTGATTGAATGGTTTCTTATATACATATATAACAATTAACTAAAATACAAAACAATAAGTTGTTGTAATAAAAACAAATTAGGTACAATAATAGATAAAAATTTTGTGCATGGCTTCGATTTGCTTCCTCCAGTTGGAAAGTTCTCCATTTCTGTCATAGAACATTAATTGATTTCTCTCAGTTACAATTTCAGTGAGTTAATAATCTTGGAACTTTAAAGAATATATAACATCATGTAAACATTATTGACCTACTGAAATTGATTTCAGTGAATTATATAATATCAATCGATATTGTTCTGTATAGAGTAAGAGCACACCACCAGATTCATTAACATTAAGAGATTAAAATAGTTGAAGAGCAATACCCCAGTCAGTCTCTAAATTGTAACACCTATTAACCTGTCAGGACCATTTACACATTGCCCAGATTTTACCACATAATTTATGGAAAAGAAATTACACATTGCCCAGATTTTACCACATAATAAAAATGTGTACAAACAACAACTGGAGAATGATAAGTTATAGAAAACTAAAATCCCAAAGTAAAATAACAATTGACACACAATAAGAACAATTTTCTCAAAGAGAAAAATTCAAACCCACTATTATCATTATCTATATCATGACGGAACATGAATAATTTTCTCTCATTTTTTGTCAAAAGAAAAATGAAAAATAAGCAGAAAATTGAAATACCTGGCTTCTTCGTTAGAGTATGATGGGCGAGGAGCAAGTGTGACTAAGATTTAGAGCGACCTAGAGTGAGAGTGAGAGAAATTTGAGGGATTTAATTAGGGATTGGGTGTGACTGGGGAAAGCGAAAGAGAAATCTGATTTATTTATGTAGAATTAGCGACGGAAATTTATCCGTCTCTAAATAGAGACGGATTTAAATTCCGTCAATATATCTATCTCTACGAATAGCGACGGAAAAAAAGTTCTGTCGCTATATATAGAGACGAAATATAAATTCCGTTTGTATTTAGAAACGGATACTAATTCCGTCGCTATTTAGTGACAGAATTATTTTCCGTCGCTGTTTAGTGACAGAATTATTTTCCGTCCCTAAATAGAGTGACGGAATATTAATTCCGTCACTATTTAGAGACGAAATTGCTTTCCATCTAAGTTTCGTCTCTATTTAGAGACGAAATATGAATTTCGTCGCTACATATAGAGACAGATTTAATAATCCATCGTTATTCCGTCTTTTTTCCCCGCAATTTTATTACCGCACTGTTAGTTATGGAATTTTGTCCCGTCGTTAAATTACATTGCTAATTCTATAATCCATTTCAATTTCATTGCTATTCTGTTTCCAATTATTGAAACATATTAAAATATCCCTATTTTACGTCGCTAATTCGATATTTTTTTGTAGCGATTTGAAATTGATTAGCTAGTCAAGATTTCATATCCGATAATATTTTTACATAATTCACAATAAGTAAAATATCTTCGACATACAAAACGAGAAAAACCACCTTACCATCAATGACATTCCTATATATGCAAGGCTCATCGACATTCTGCTCAAAATCATAAGACTTGATCAGGTTATCAAATCTTATGTTCCAAGATCGAGATGTTTTTTTAAGTCCATAAATGGACCATTACAGCTTAGAAGCCTTTTGCTATTCATCTTGGGATTTGAACCCCTTTAGTTGTACTATATAGATACACTCATCAAGATTGTCATTTAAGAATGCAGTATTGAGGTCCAATTTCCAAATTTTATAGTCATAATTTATGGTAACAGAGAGAATAGTGTGAATAGATTTGAGCATGGCTACTAGTGAGAAAGTCTCCTCATAGTCGACTCCCTCTTTATGTGTATAACCTTAGCCACTAGCCTAGCCTTGAAGGTACCTTTCTATCTGTTCCCCGCCTTCTCTTGTGGATCCACTTACAACCTATGGGTTTTAACCCATCAGGTTGTCTATAAGTTCCTAGACTGAGTTGGAATATATCGGCTCCATCTCGAGGTTCATGGCTTTATGTCATTCCTTATTATCAAAATCATCCATTACACTTGTAGGCACTGTATTTTTACATGTAAGTCCCGATGATGAGCCTCGTACAGAGGCACTACCCTTTAAGTTGCGGAAGTAGCGAGAAACAGACATCGAAAGGGAAAATTCAGAAATAAATAACTTGTTGGACTTAATTCATTTACTTAGCTTCGGGTTCGCTCGTTGGACCTCTGTTTTGAAATTTATCCTCGGCCCAAAACCCCGCAATCCACACACTAAGCCCACATACCACCAAGCCACACACAAAGCCCACCAAAAAAAAAAAACCAACCACACGCCCACAAGCCCTCTAATTCACGCCCAAGCCATTAAATCCCTCCAAAATAATAATTAACACATTAAACACATGTGGAAATCCAAACAAATCGCCTTCCCGAATTAAAGAAATCAAATCAAATCACATTCCCAATTAAAGAAATCAAATCAAATCTCATAAATCCCTTTTCCTAAACTAAAAACAATTCAACTCCATAAATTAGAGAGATCCTTACCTTGTAGCACACTAATTAAAAGATATCCTCCATAATTGCATGATTCATTCCCTTCATGTACAAGGAAAGCCCTAAACATTTCTTATAAAAAGGAGCACAAACCAACCATTAACCACCCTAGCATTCACGCCCAAGGAGAACTCCCTTCATTCCTGAAAACACTTCCATATTACATCCCTCCATGTTTCTGAGAACTAAAGCCCCCATACAGCCTCCATCATCACCGAAAACATCACCACAAATCAGCCCCTTTCATCACCGAAAACATCACCACAAACCAGCCTCATCATTACCATAAAACAGTCCCCCAACAGCCCACAAACTGCCTAAAATCACCGAAACAGCAGGCTCACAAACTGCCTGAAATACCGAAACAGCAAGCCCCCTATAACCCTTCAAAATCACCCACAAGCTGCCTAGAAAAATTGCACATCAACCATCAAAAATTACACATAAAAACAATACAATGCACTACCGCAAAACAGCAAGCCTCGCAAACAGCCCTGAAAACTACCGCGCATTTTCCCAGTAAACTACACCATATTCACCGCGAAAACTGCCTAGAAAACTACCCAAAAAACCATAAAAATCTGTAACAAAAATACCCCCAAAACCACACTAAACAGTTACCCGAAACTACCCAAATACTGTGACAACATCCAAAAATAACGACCAGAAAATAGCAGCAAAAACAGAAAAAACAGCGGCCTAAAAAATAGTGAGGCAACGAAGGAAAACATTAAACCAGTGAATCAGAGAAGTTGCGGAGCATCAGCCCTTCCGACTACCGCGTAATGCACATCCAAAAGGCGACTTAAAAGGTAAGACCTGAGGGCACCCTTTTATTTATCCCTGTTCTTTTTTCTATTATTTATTAGTATTTCCTCGCATGCGTATTGTTGATTCATGAATGTCGTGGCCATTGGAAGAATGATTTTGTGTTATCTCTCGCGGTATATCGGATGGAAACCCGACGTAAATTTCGTAGCCGAATCCGAATGGACGGTAGTGCGGTATGTACTGGGATACAATTCCAAACACACATATTTCGTTTCATCTAATCTTGTGTTTATCCAATATTTATTAGGAATAATATTTTATTTTCATGCATGATTTAGTTATTTCTTTTATGTTAGGAATTTGATTATATCTCTCTTTTATTTTTATGTTTAAACAACTGTTATTTATTTATATTTCCGCATGTATTAATTTAATGTGTTCATGAGATTATGTGCTTGCCGTTATTCTGACTTACTTTTATGTATGCAAACTTAGATATAGGTTGTATGCAAACTTAGATGTAGATTATTCTTGCGTATGTATGTTGTGTAGACTTGGTTATATTATCGCATAAATCTGTTTATTACAAGTGGAATAAGTAAGGGAGCATTCCGAACTCAACGGTTTGAGGTATTCCCTTGCAAGGGGTGAGTGCGGCCTTAAATCATTTCCCAGTTCACGCTGGGTAGTGACTCCATTATTCTCCAGTTTAGTCCCCACGGGCTACTCCATCCAACCCGAACCTGAAAAACCTAGAACAGCGTCACCAATTTCTGTGTCCTAGAACACTATGATAGGTCAATGGATTATCTACACAATCACTGGATACGACAACATGTGCCTCTCCAACTCCTAGATATCATCAGGTTGTCGTACAACCTACCAGTGCATCTAGGTGGAAGATCATTCTGAAGTACTTACATCTGATACTCATATATCGAAGGTGCTATGCATTTGTCAACTCCTGGCCTGCTAATCGAACCAGAAAATAACTCTTCGAGTATCACATTAATTCGAGATTTGAACTCTTTAATATAGTCTTCCTCAAGAAATATAATATTTATCGATACAAACACTTTATTATCTTATGGACTGTAGAAGAACACAACACTAGTCTATTTAGAATAGCCTACAAATAGGCACACCTGAGGACGTGGCTCCAATTTTGTAGTCTTATTCTCTAGCAAATGTGTTGGACACTCTCAAATGTCGATATATGGAAAACTAGCTTTAAGACCACTCCACAACTGTAAGGGAATCTTAGGAACAGACTTAGATGGAACTATATTAAGGACATACATTATTGTTTGCAATGTATATCCCTAGAATGAACTAGGCAGTGAACTGTAACTAAATATAGATCTCATCATGTTTAGTAGGGTCTGATTTCTTCTCTTTGTAATACCATTCTGCAATGGTGTTCTAGGGGTTGTGAGTTGGGATACTAACCCATTCTCAACCAAGAATTCCTCGAAATCACTATCAAGATATTTTCCTTCACGATCTGATCATAGAGTTTTAATTTTTTACATAATTAGTTCTCAACCACAGTACGATATTCTTTGAACTTTTCAAATGTATCTGACTTGTGCTATATTAGTTACATACCTATATCTTGAATAGTCACTAATAAATGTGACGAATTATTCATAACCACCTTGGGCTCTTACATTCATCGATCCGTAAACGTCTGAATGTACTAACTAAAGTGGTTCAATGGCTCTTATAATTTTCCAATAAAAATCTCTTGGTCATGTTTCCTTTTTTCAAGACAAGATTCACAACTAGTAAAATACTAAGCTTTAACTGGTTTCAAGCCCCGTTTTTTATCAACCTATCTATCCAGTTGAGGCTAATATAATCAAGTCTAAGATACCACAGATATGTGTCATTTGAGAAATTTTTTGCTATTTTATTTTATGTCTTTCAACCTTAAATATTTCAGTGTTGTGCAGGGAACTATATGTTAACTGTCTTAACATATATATGCTGTTCTCTGAGTTTTTAGTGCATATAGTTAATCTATTTCTAGCTATAATACTTAATTATTATTAAATGAAATTAAAATACCATCATCCAAAAGTTTAGAAACAGAATTCAAATTCATACGAAAACTATTAATAATCAGCAAATTGTTCAAATTTAATTAACTATTATTTAAAAAATTGAAACTGGAAACTCTGACTGTTATAGCTGAAACGATATCTTCTGTCTCGACCCTCATGGTATAGTCACCTTCTGTAAGGTCCATCCATAATTCAAGTAGCTGTAAAGAAGAATAAACATGTTTAGTGGCTTCAGAATCAACAATCCGTTAGGATTAGTCATCCTCCACTAAAAAAGACACAATTACAAGTAAATTGATGAGTGGCAAATAGATCATTATTTCCCACTCCTTTGACTTAGTATTTTGTATAGTTTCTTGAGTTTTGTGAATAATTTGATGTGTTTTGTGGTATTTTATAGATAAATAAAATAACAAGACTCTCTGGAGGCAATTCGGGGCCAAAACAGTGGAAAACGGAGAAAAAGGGCAAAAATGTAAATTTCCTGCTAAAATGTGCCATTTTGCTAAAATACGTCGTGCTAAAATGCGTTGTCTACTAACATGCGTTGGATACTGCTAACATGCGCCAGACATATGGACCAATCAGAGAAGTTTTGCTATCATGCTCATTGTTAATATGTGTCTGCCACATGTCAACATCACAGCTAAGATGCTAATGTACGATGTGCCACGTTATATGACACAGAAATCGGTGATGCTGTTCTAGGCTCGCGGCCTGGTCGGGAGTATGGAGTAGCCCACGGGAGACTAAATCGGAGAATAATGGAGTCGCCATCCAGTGTAAACTGGGAAAATGATTTAAGGCCGCACTCACCCCTCGCAAAGGAAGACCTCAAACCGTTGGGTTCGAAATGGTCCCTTACTTATGCCACTTGTAATGAAAAGATTTGTGCAATAATCTAACCAAGTCTACGCAACCTACATACACGAGAATAACCTACATCTAAGTTCGCATACATAAAAGTAAAACCTAAATCTAAGTTTGCATGCATGAAAGTAAATCAGAACAATGACAAGCACACAATTTCATGAACATATTAAATTAACGCATGCGGAAACATAAATAAATAATGATTATCTAAGCATAAAAATTAAAGAGAAATGATCAAATTCCTAACATAAAGAAAATAACTAAATCATGCATTAAAAATAACATACTGTTCCTAATGAACAACGTATAAACACAAGATCGGATGAAACAAAGTATGTGCATTTCTCATACGGTACGTGGCATTGTATCCCAAATACAGACCGCACTACCGTCCATTCGGATTCGGCTACGGAATTTACGTCTGGGTTTCCATCCGATTTACCGCGAGAGATAACACAAAATCATTCATCCAATGGCCACAACATACGTAAATCAAAGATACACATGCGAAGAAATAATAGGAAATAATAAGAAAAAGAACGGGAATAGATAAAATGGTGCCCTCAGGCCTAACCTCTTAAGTCGTCTCTTGGAAGTGTGTTACGCGGTTGTCGGAAGAATTGATGCTCCGCAAGTTTTCTGATTTACTGGTTCGTAGTTTTCCTTCATTGCCCACTGTTTGGGCTTCTGTTTTGCTCTATTTCGCTGTTGTCTCTGGTCATCATTTTAGCTTACTATTTTGCGGTAATTAGGGACTGTTTTAGGTGGTTTTCACGGTAGTAGAGTGCAGTTTTTTAGGACTATTTTTGCGGTGAAAGGGGCTGTGTTTCAGGGCAGAATTTTCATAAAAAAGGGTGTAGTTTTTCAGTGTAGTTTTTCGATATATTTTCAGTGCAGTTTTTGGTGGTTGCAGGGCTGATTTGCAGTGCAATTTTTGGTGGTTGCAGGGCTGATTTGCAATGCATTTTTTGGTGGTTGGAGGGCTGATTTGCAGTACAATTTACAGTGGTAAAATAGGACAGTTTGGACGTGAATTTAAAGGTTGTTTAGGGGTAGTTTTTGATTGTGTTTGTGCGTGAATTGGGCTGCTATATGGGGCTGTTTAGAGGTAGTTTTTGATTTTGTTTTTTACGTGAATTGAGGCTACTATATGAGGCTGTTTTGTGACTATTTGTGCGTGAATTAGGAGGCTGTTTCTGGAGGATGTGTTTTCGGCAATTGTAGAGGGATTTGCAGGGATGGTTCACAACAATAGTAGAGGAAATTTCTTTGCTCTTTGTGTAAATATCTAGGCTAGGGCTAAGAGGGTTTGGTTTAAGGTCCTTTTTGTAGGAGAGGGTTGAGGTTATCCTTATACGGGAAGGGAAAGAATATTATGTAATTATGGGGATATCTCTAATTAGTGTGTTATAAGGAAAAAACTATTTATTTAGGGAGGTGATTGTTTTAGTTTAGGAAAGGGATTTAATTTAATTAGGAATGTAATTTATGAGATTTGATTTGATTTTTTTAATTCGGGAAGAGGATTTATTTAGATTCTTTTAATTCGGGAAGTGATTTATTTAGATTCCAACATGTGTTTAATGTGTGGATTTGTTATTTTGGAGATGATGGGCATGTGGTTGGTCCTTTTGGGCGTGTGTTTGGGTTCTTTTGGTACGTTTGGTGTGTGGATTGGTGGTGTGTGGCTTGCGGGGGTTTGGGCCGAGGATAAAATTTTAAAACAGAGATCTAACGAGTAAACCCGAAGCTAAGAAAATAATTAAGTCCAACAAGGTATTGATTTCTGACTTTTCCCTTCCGACGTCTGTTTCCAGCGACTTCCACAACTTAAAGAGTAGTGCCTCCGTACGAGGCTCATCATTGGGACTTATATGCAAAAATACAATGCCTATAGTCGCCCCCACTTTGATGAGACTTATGCAGTGTGTAACAGTGACAATCCTATCAAAGTTATGCAATTTATTTTTACTTACCTGGCTCGCCAACTGCCACTTGACTTGCCTGTTGCGTCGAACTGAGTTGATCTGGTGGTGAGGTGCTGCGACCTCGAGGTTCATTCTTGCAAGATGCTGCGATCTCTAGGAATCACTGCCGAACTGACCTGATATGGTGGTGAGGTGCTTCGATCCTTGGGCTTTGTTCCCGAACCATCGAATGTGGGCTTTGTTCCATGGGCTTTATTCCCAAACTATGCTAAATGTGATGGCGAGGTGCTGTCGACCTCTGGGATTTATTCCTGAACCATATGTGAGGTGGTCCATGTTGAGTTTCTATTAGGTCCCAAGATCAAATCTATGCATGAAATCATGTGTGAACACATCAACAGAGGTAGCGGAATACTCACATCGATCGGTTGAGTCGATTTGGAGGCGAATCGAACCAAGAAACTCACTGCCAAGTGGCGCCACTGCTGGCAGTCCACTGTCCTCTGTAACAGATTTTTGAGTCGACAAACGGAGCTCCGAGCTTCGTCCGACGGATCCCGGCTCATGGGTGAACCTCCCTACCACCTTCGCAAGACTCGTAAGTGTGCTAGCACTTGAGATTTTGCCACAAAATCCCACTCTTGCTTCCCTTAAACTCACGGCATTTTTGGTTCAAAACCAGAAACTTTTTGATGTTGGGCGTGAGGAGAAGGAGAGAAATGAGAGAGAAAGAAATGTGTAATGTGTGTGAAATGCATATCAAGTATATCTTATATACTTTGTTTGAAATTCCAATGAATTTCATTTTCATTTACCTTTAATTTGCATTCCAAAAGTCAAAAAAGGTAAACACTATGCACATCAACTATTCACATGTCACTTTATGTGAAGTGTCATGTCTTTTCAATCAATCAATCACTCACATCAATCAATCAAATGTCACATCACTCAAAGTGACGCTTGATTTGACGCTTGATGTGATGAATGACTTGACGTTAGATTTGACGCTTGATGTGACTTGCGTCGCCGCACTCGAATTCGAAATACGAATGCGCTCGCAATCATACTCGGGCTCGGGTTCGCTAATTCTAAATTAACGATTTTTCCGTCGCGTCGTAATTAAGTGATTACGCCTAGCGAATTCTCTATTCACATCGCTAACGAATTAATTCTAAATTAATTCGTTCGCCCGAATTAAAATCTAATTTTAATTTCGCGTCGAAATCTAATTTCGTTTAATATATCGAATATATTAATTCATCGATTAATTCCAAATTAATCATTATCTCTCTCTCGACGATATTTTATCCTAGATAAAATATCTCCGTAATTAATCCCAGATTAATTTTCTCTCTCTTCTATATAATCCCAGATTATTCAAGAGTGCGAGTTGTGCGTCATCGGTGGATTATCGGGAAGCGACCCATGAGATCTCCGGATAAGTTGGCTATAAATACGGTCGTCGGTGTAACCGAATCACGTACTTACCAAGTACTACGTTCTACCGATTTACGAGACAAGGTCAACTCCTAACAAAGTACCAAGTCTACACAATTCTCCGGACATATCCTTTTAAGAATATTTAGATCTATATCAAGCGTAGTATACAATCGTATTGTGCATATCGGTCCAGTATCGGATAGTCACGTGTTAGGGCTGGGGCTGGATAAGTGTCTGCCCCGTCCGAAACACATATCGGATGTCTGGTAACTAGTCTCTATAATCGGATATTCATGACCTGGTCATAATATCACGATTGGATGTGCATCACTCAAGAGCACTAATACCGTATCCTGCGTGACATCATCTCCATTATGACTGGAGTGATACTTCCGTCTCGACATCACATCCAATACTCTACGACTCTCTGATAAACCCAGAAGTGGTAGACACAGAACCTGGTCAGGGTCCCCAACCACCAAAACCAAAGTTTATCGATTATCGTAAGTATTAGCGATGCAAGTCTCAGGTTAAGACTATACACACCTACCTTGACTTCGGCCTCCTATAGACACATAGTCATAATACCAATGGGATTCCGAGGGGTCTATCCAGAGCGAAGCTGTTTCCCGTACCATCGGTGAAACACGACCTCCTATCGCACTTGCATAAGTCTCCAACACTTATATATATGATAACTATGCCGTTGTGCCCTCACAACGCGCACAAGTGCAATACTAGCCTATTCCGCATTATCGATGTCCAGTCTCGATAATACTACGGCTAGGGATATTTAATGATTAATCCTTCGTGGACTGATACTGTCTCATATCATCTCAATCCAGGAACTAATCATAGGGACCTCTCTTCATTTGTATATCTATGGTGATCTAATCACAAATGATGAGAGTGTAATTTCCTTGTTACATAGTTAATTTGCTACAGCAACACAATGTTCTGTGCAAATAGTGACGCTATGGGTCATATTATCCAACAATCTCCCACTTGGCACGTAGCGAGTCACTCAAGTGTTCCAACACTTGAAATATGTAAGGTTCGCTCAAATTGCTGAGGAAAGGTTTTCGTCAGCGGATTTGTTCGATTATCGTCTGACGCGATTTACACGATCATCACATCGCCACGATGTATGATCCGAACGAATCAGTTGATAGAAGTATATATCTGGATCGTCGATGAGACCTTTAATTCCTTAGCCTGTGCTGACGCCTAGTTCAGCTGCTAACAGAACTATATCTAATCTAATTAGATTTATGTTCGATCCAAATGGCTTCTTTTGCTGCCTGAGCTGCAGCAATAATCCGTATCCGTATTTGTTGTTTATTCAGCAACAGTTATCTTGCTTGGAAGATTTCCAGCTCACTGTCCCGTTATACAAACTTTATAGTACCGTAGTATTTAATAGTTTGGAAACTTGCAGCGGTGATCCCAGTCACTTCAAGTTCTCCTTCTCCATAGTTTAAGACAGCATCTTTAGTTCTCTCAGATACTAACAGATGTTCTTAATCTTTAATCCAGTGACTATCACTTGGATTAACCCGATTGTGACTCCATATGCTCGAAGCGTATGAGACACCAATACAAGTACATTTTAAATGTACAATTTCCCAGAGAGTGTTAACAACTCCAAATCTATCCCAGTAGATCTTTATTCCTTGAATAAAGGTTGTTACTCCCCAGAATTCTACGGAGAATTTTCTATTGAAAGAATATCTATGAAAGCCAAGCTTTCACCATTATATTATGGGAATTTCACTGTTAGTGCGCCCTCCCACTAACCTCCTTATATACACAAGAATTATTTCGTTTTGAGTCAAATCATAAACCATTAACATGGATCGAATAACCCGCAAACCTTGTTTGTCGGTTATACAAAATCGTCAGAATGTCATAAACATTCTCCAAAAGGTTTCCTTTTCAGGAAAGCGATTTTGATTTGTAACTGACACATTTCATAAATGAAATATACAGTTATCAACAAGCATTTTCAAAATGGATTTACCATGGCAACAGGTAAAAGGTCGAACCGTTATTAACACAATGTTGATAACGATACCTTTCCGTCAAAGCCTAGCTTTGTACGTTGGTATGTTGCCTTCCATGTATCTCTTCCTTGAAGACGTTTAATATACCAATAGGCACAATGCCTTGTGGTACAACAACTAGTTTCCAAAATAGTTGTTATACATGAAATCCATTTCGGATTAATGGCACTTTGCCATAGCAGGGAGTCGATACCTCGTATTACTTCCTCTAAACGTAGTCGGATGGTACACCTCCATAAGATTGACATCTTCATGGGGCGAGATCAGAAACCCATACCCTAGGTTGTTTTCTGACTCTATCCGATCTACTAGATTCTTGTGTATTTGAAGATTAATGGTATAGATTCATCATAGATGAACTATTTGTGTTCCATTAAGGACTTCGTGCCTTGAACAGTGTTACTCTGATTTTCATCGAGTATCACTATCCTCCCACTGACCACTGCATATCGGTATTCCTCTCAGGAAAACCGCATGGTGAGCAACAATTACATTGTTCTCATGTGGGATTTATAAGTACTATACTTGAGGTATCCCTTAGGATAACCTATATCGGCACTTATCCAATTTGGGTCCTTAGTTTGGTATAAACCAAACGTTATGCCTAGCACACCCAAATTATCAGGAATGAGAAACCTCGTTTCTTCCCTGTTCATATCCTATATGATATCTGTCAAACAGATTTTCATGGAACCTTATTCTAAATAAGTTTTGCACTGTTAATACATATCCTATTGAAGGAAATAGTAGCTCAGAGCGACTCGTGACAACCTTATCATGTCCAACAAAATTTGGTTTTTGGTTCGGACACACCGTCTAACTGACGTGTCTCGGTAGGAGTCCCCATATGAAAGAATGCCGTACTCTTTCATGTACGTATGAAACTTACTGCTTAAGTAATTTCCATTACGGTCTAACCGTGGCGGAATAATACTATAGCCGATCTGTTTATTTACTTTGTGTCGAAACTTCAAAAGTTTCCGATCTGTGTTCTTCAAAAGAAACACTTAACAATAACGTGATGCTACATCCGTTAAGGTCACGAAATATACATGTTCACATCTAGCCTAGCTAGATATGGGCCCACTAACTTCACCATGAATAGGGCTAACAGATCGGTGGCCCTTTTACTATTACCAAGTAAATAGTATTTTAGGTATTTAACCTAATAAACTAGATTCGCAGACCTTATTTGAATAGTCAAATCAGTCCTAGTACCCACTCTTCAAAAGTGTGGATATACGATTCTCGTTTAATTGTGTCCTAGACAACAATGCCACAAATAAGTCTCATTGATCAAATCAATTTGAGCTATTTATTTGTCATTTTATATGTTTGAGATTTTATTTATATTCAAAATATAAATTCTGTTATTCACATCTAATGTGTTTATCTCAGTATCATCTTTATATAATAAAACACTTAGTGTTCTATAATATAAAGGTTTTATCCGCAACGGATTAAACACTGATATAGAGATAATGTCTCTAGTCAAACTAGTTACATTATAACAGTTCCTAATTTAAGTACATACCCAAAGGATAGTTCCTAAACTTAGGTATCTACGGTCGAAACAGCGACTTTCGTCCCGTTTCTGATTCGCAGAGTAATCTCGGCTTGAAGTCAGTATCCAGCTCATAGCTAATTCTGAACATCAATACATATATTTTATGTACCACACTAAGTATTTAAAATCCAATTTCAATACTAGTAGTGAACATAACTTTGACAAATATTTTTAAAGTTAGAGCCTCGCCCTTTCTTTAATTCCTTCGTGTCTTCCATATCCAAATGGTAGTCACCTTGGGATATGTCAATTATCCTTTCAATATTTCACAAACCTTTGGCCAAGCCTTGGGTTTGAGAATATCGAAACGATGTGCACCTTGTGCTACATGCCCAATTGCAAACTTTGACTTTTCTCCACTAGAATAGTCAATTAATTCTCCAAGAATTATTAATTGCAATTTTAATACTTTTAAATCTAAAGATAGATTTATTATAAGTATATTAATTAAGCACTAAAGTCATCATCACATAAATCTTCCAAAGATTTTATGCTCTACTATTTGCTTAATTATGGGCTTAGTCATAAGTTATTTTATCAAATAAATTAACCTATTATTAATTCCCAATTGAAAATTAAATTATTTAAAACATTTAATCCAAGGATTATATATTTTAAATATTCAACTTTCCAATTCTTTCTTGATTTCAATAGTCCAACTATTTAATCAATTTTAATAAGGTACTATTTATTATAATGATTACAATAATCTAATTATTTAATCAACTATAATTTTAATATTGATTACTATAATCCAATTATAAAATCAACTATCATTTTAATTCAACTATATTGATTACTATAATCCAATTATAAAATCAACTATCTATTGAATAAGTTTGTATATAGTCCAACTATATATATATTTTTAAAACAACGTAAAATATTGACGAATGATATTTGTTTGAGCGTGTATGGCGAGTAATTGAACGAATGTTGCAAATTCAATACTTGCCTCCCACTATTTTTCGTCGAGCCTCTAACCCTCTGTGGAGTACTCGGGAAACCGCGTTTCCTAGTGGGCTGGGATCCTGTCAAATAACATACAACCTTGACTTTGGCAAACAAGCTGTATGCTACTTAACCAGGTAGATCTCACAGATCAATGGGACCCAATCCAATTCCCAGATCCGGTTAGGTGGACATCCAAGTCCTAAACATATTACATATGCCAATGTATCTAATACATTTTCTAACCTTATCCTCTGAATCATCTAGGCCTTGGCTTTGGCACAACAAACCTAATGACTCCAGTTAAGCGGGACCCATTGCCAAGGAAAGTTTCGTAATCAATGTCTTTGGACAAGAAGTGATCTTGACTTTGGCCAACAAATCACAACTTGGACTAGACACCGATATGGAACAAAACTCTCATGATTCAAATACATCCAATTGACAAGGTCTTGACTTTGGCCAACAAACCAATGCCAATCAGATCTTGAACAAGAATCATTCAACGGAAGGATAATCGCTTAAATAAAACGAGGGTTTTTCGCGTGCAAATTGGCTACCAATTTAATTATCTTTGTTAGGTATCATCATCATACACCCTTAAACATGCATTCTAAACACATAATAAAGCGAGTATGAAATAAAATAATAATGATATGCGGATGGATACTTAACACATTGATCCTAGATCAAATCTCTCCCTTTCTCACTCAAGCTAGCACTAGTATTACTTCTACCCGTTACACTACACTTCTAAAGAAACCTCATATGCATAGAGGGGAATAGGTGAGAAGAGAATACAAGAGAAGAAGGTGATAAGGCTGGACACGCAGGTCCAATTTAATAAATCGAATTTATTACAACAATTTCTAAAATTGCCCACCCATCTAATATCCATCCGATATACATTATTCATTCAACACAACCAAGTATTCACACATATAAGCATGTTATCAATCAATCTAATCAAATTAATTAATCTGATAATTAGGTGATCATCCAATGTTCAAACAACGATTTGATTTTGATCGAGTCAAACTCGTTTTTTCGAATAAGTACATAAAGTACGAATTCATGAATAAATTAAACTACATTATTAAATCTAATTTAACATGTACTTAATACTAATTCACTATTCAATTCCAAATTAAATATTACACTTTATTTAATAACCTTTTACGATTTAAATTCCAAATCTAATCGCAACGCATCTCAAATACCGATTAACGTCCAACGTCAATTCAATTAAAGTCCAATGGGCTTTTGATTGATTTCTTAAGGCGTGGACTTTTGGTCAACTCGGGTCAAACCGATAACCCAAGTCCAATCCGGGATTTACCCCATAAGCCCATAAATCAATCTTGGCCCATTAGGCCCAATTGAACTTTAAAGGTTCATTAAGTTGCATTTGGGCTTTATGGTTAAGGTTTTGGGCCCAATTGGATCCAATCCATTTGGCCTAAACCAAACTTGATAAATCAAGCCCAATAGGCCCAATTACAACAATTCAAGCCCAAATCCAATTTAAGCCTAAATAATTAAATTACACTAATCCAATTACGCAATTTAATTAACTAAAGTGCGTTACATGATTAATCGACTAAAACAATATTTCTAAAACACAATATTACTCCAATTAATCATGCTAAATTCATTATCACATGTCAAACACACAATATGAAAAATCAAACCCATTTACATGCTTTTAAGTCTCGACCAAAAGAGGGATTTTGTGTCCGATTCGGTTTCGATCCAATCGAACCTACAATCGACATCAAATCACCATCCTAAATGATTTCACACACATCCAATGTCACAAAATAAAAAAATCCAAGACATTAGGGCATATACACCATTCGGCCAAGAGAGGGAATTTGGGGTTTTTGTCCGATTCGAAATCTAATCCAATTCGATTCAAATTAACATCAACCTAATCGATTCTAACTCATCAAATGAATCAAAAATCAAAAAATCCAAGATCCTAAAATCCTCAATACATTCGGCCAACATGTCCATTTTGGGGAAAATAATTCCAAATCATTTTTCGTCAAATTGATCCAACCAATATGCAATTAAACATCATTTAAACATGCTCAATCAAACAATTTAACCAAATCATGCTCAAAATCAATTTACCCAAATTTTAAGCCCTACAATTTCATGCTTGCAACTATAGCTCTTGATGCCATTGTTGAGTTTCTATTAGGTCCCAAGATCAAATCTATGCATGAAATCATGTGTGAACACATCAACGGAGGTAGCGGAATACTCACATCGATCGGTTGAGTCGATTTGGAGGCGAATCGAACCAAGAAACTCACTGCCAAGTGGCGCCACTGCTGGCAGTCCACTGTCCTCTGTAACAGATTTTTGAGTCGACAAACGGAGCTCCGAGCTTCGTCCGACGGATCCCGGCTCATGGGTGAACCTCCCTACCACCTTCGCAAGACTCGTAAGTGTGCTAGCACTTGAGATTTTGCCACAAAATCCCACTCTTGCTTCCCTTAAACTCACGGCATTTTTGGTTCAAAACCAGAAACTTTTTGATGTTGGGCATGAGGAGAAGGAGAGAAATGAGAGAGAGAGAAATGTGTAATGTGTGTGAAATGCATATCAAGTATATCTTATATACTTTGTTTGAAATTCCAATGAATTTCATTTTCATATACCTTTAATTTGCATTCCAAAAGTCAAAAAAGGTAAACACTATGCACATCAACTATTCACATGTCACTTTATGTGAAGTGTCATGTCTTTTCAATCAATCAATCACTCACATCAATCAATCAAATGTCACATCACT
Source organism: Zanthoxylum bungeanum (assembly GCA_019454045.1). Lineage (NCBI taxonomy): Eukaryota > Viridiplantae > Streptophyta > Magnoliopsida > Sapindales > Rutaceae > Zanthoxylum > Zanthoxylum bungeanum. Next base: position 70,026 of record SKCR01016407.1, on the reverse strand, counting down.
CAAAGTGACGCTTGATTTGACGCTTGATGTGATGAATGACTTGACGTTAGATTTGACGCTTGATGTGACTTGCGTCGCCGCACTCGAATTCGAAATACGAATGCGCTCGCAATCATACTCGGGCTCGGGTTCGCTAATTCAAATTAATGATTTTTCCGTCGCGTCGTAATTAAGTGATTACGCCTAGCGAATTCACTATTCACGTCGCTAACGAATTAATTCTAAATTAATTCATTCGCCCGAATTAAAATCTAATTTTAATTCCGCGTCGAAATCTAATTTCGTTTAATATATCGAATATATTAATTCATCGATTAATTCCAAATTAATCATTATCTCTCTCTCGACGATATTTTATCTTAGATAAAATATCTCCGTAATTAATCCCAGATTAATTTTCTCTCTCTTCTATATAATCCCAGATTATTCAAGAGTGCGAGTTGTGCGTCATCGGTGGATTATCGGGAAGCGACCCATGAGATCTCCGGATAAGTTGGCTATAAATACGGTCGTCGGTGTAACCGAATCACGTACGTACCAAGTACTACGTTCTACCGATTTACGAGACAAGGTCAACTCCTAGCAAAGTACCAAGTCTACACAATTCTCCGGACATATCCTTTTAAGAATATTTAGATATATATCAAGCGTAGTATACAATCGTATTGTGCATATCGGCCCAGTATCGGATAGTCACGTGTTAGGGCTGGGGCTGGATAAGTGTCTGCCCCGTCCGAAACACATATCGGATGTCTGGTAACTAGTCTCTATAATCGGATATTCATGACCTGGTCATAATATCACGATTGGATGCGCATCACTCAAGAGCACTAATACCGTATCCTGCGTGACATCATCTCCATTATGACTGGAGTGATACTTCCGTCTCGACATCACATCCAATACTCTACGACTCTCTGATAAACCAGAAGTGGTAGACACAGAACCTGGTCAGGGTCCCCAACCACCAAAACCAAAGTTTATCGATTATCGTAAGTATTAGCGATGCAAGTCTCAGGTTAATACTATACACACCTACCTTGACTTCGGCCTCCCATAGACACATAGTCATAATACCAATGGGATTCCGATGGGTCTATCCAGAGCGAAGCTGTTTCCCGTACCATCGGTGAAACACGACCTCCTATCGCACTTGCATAAGTCTCCAACACTTATATATATGAGAACTATGCCGTTGTGCCCTCACAACGCGCACAAGTGCAATACTAGCCTATTCCGCATTATCGATGTCCAGTCTCGATAATACTACGGCTAGGGATATTTAATGATTAATCCTTCGTGGACTGATACTGTCTCATATCATCCCAATCCAGGAACTAATCATAGGGACCTCTCTTCATTTGTATATCTATGGTGATCTAATCACAAATGATGAGAGTGTAATTTCCTTGTTACATAGTTAATTTGCTACAGCAACACAATGTTCTGTGCAAATAGTGACGCTATGGGTCATATTATCCAATAGTCCATTCCCGAACCGTTACTGTGAGGTGGTCTATTCCTGAACTATTATTGTGAGGTGGTACATTCCTGAACCGTTACTGTGAGGTGGTCAAAAACTGCTGATGTGTGGGCCTCGACCTTGGGACGCGTCCCAAAATTGATACTAATGTGGGCCTCGATCCTGGGACTCATCCCCAAACAGATACTGGTGTGGGCCTCGACCTTGGGACTCATCCCCAAACTACTGCTGATGTGGGCCTCGGCCCTGAGACTCATCCCCAAACTGATACTGATGTGATGGTTCATCCCGAACCATGTTGTATGAGAGAAAGTAGACTGGCCGCCCCCAGTCTCGGTGTATTTTTTTGTTCTTTGCTGCTCTCATCAGGTCGAGGTAGATCTCCGGATGTGATGTTACATACCAACATACTATACTTCTTCTCATGAGATAATCCAGATAGCTAAACATATTTTCGTCCTCAAATGATGATTCGTGTCGAAACCAAAGAACCTTCAAAGTACTTGATACACTCAAATCTGACCGTCTGAATGAGTGATCTGAACTAAACTCCAAGTGTATATGTGTGCCAAGGTTCTTTCGCGGCTTAATCCTTAAGTAAGCCAACTCGATGATTTTATCTCAGAGAATTAGATATGTAACCAATCGAGATGTCTTGATCATGCTCTATAATTTCTTCTCCGTACTCAACATGATATGGTTTTCTTTCTTCTTTCGTCTCTTTTCCCTTTCCTTTTTTTTTTGACGGACCTACCCTTTAAGGTAGCATTTCTCCTCATGGTGGTCCTAATACTCGCCCACGGGTGGCTTCACGCTTATCGGTTATAGGTGGTTTATTTTTCATTTTCAGAGACTATTTCTTTGTTTCCAACCATATCACATATCATAGCATAAGTAAACCAGGATGGACATCTAAGAAAACGGTCATTCATTGATTCACCATATCTTCCACTAGTCATTTTGCTGACTACTCAGGCTTCTAATGTTAAGATCCCGTAATTAAGTGCTCATGAGTCTAGATGAGAGCACATCTCGTACTTATCATTTCTAAGGTTTCACCCTGCAGCAAGTAATTTCATCATCGGACATATGCCTAACCATCAAGGACTTCTCTCCCACTCTTTTTTTTTTCACTCCACTGGAATTCCTCCTTTCAACTGCTGATAGTGCGGGCTTCATCCCATGGGATCTATTTCCGAAACTGATACTGATGTGGGTCTTAACCCTGGGATTCATTCCCGAAACTGATACTGATATGGGCCTCAACCTTGGGATCCATTCCCGATTGATACTGATATGAGCCTCAACCATGGGATTCATTCCCTACTGATACTAATGTTATGTTGCTGATTCTGGTTAGCTTACATTTGCCACTTTCTCATTCTTTTTGAAACCTGTAAATACAAAACAAAAATAAACACAAAAGAAATGAAAGTACGTTACTTGTATGCATGCATGCATGGATGAATTTCCTATCCCGTTGGGTTAGGTCTTCCGCCAGTTCTCCTGGTGACCGCTCGGCCTTCTCTTCCTCAGGAAAAATACTGCTTCAATCTGTCAACATTGATCGGCTCAAGGAACTTGTTCTCTTCCAAATCTGACAGTCTCACTGCCTCATTTCCCATTACTTTCTGGACTACGTATGGTCCTTACCAATTTGATCTCAACTTTCCTCTCGGGTCTGTCGTCGACGGCTTCGACTGCTTAAGTACCAGGTCACCCTTTCTGATCTTGGTAGGATGCACCTTCTTGTTGAATGCCCGAGCCAACCTCTTCTGGTATAGCTGCATATGACATAAAGACTTCATCCTCTTCTCATCGAGCAATGCCAACTGTTCAAATCTCTATGAGGCCCATTCTTGCTCAGGTAACTTTACTTTTACTAATACTCGCATAGACTGTATCTCAACTTCCACTGGCAGTACTACCTCCATTTCGTAGACCAAAGGGTAAGACGTGGCTTCTGTTGCTCTTCTCATAAAATTTCTGTATTCCCACAGGGTGTACGGTGGCTTGTCAGCCCAATCTTTATAGTTCTCCGTCATCTTGGTAGTATCCTCATTATTGTCTTGTTGGCTGCCTTGACTACCCCATTTGCCTGTGGTCTGTAAGGTGACGACTTGTGATTTCCTATCCCGTACCTCTGTAGCATTGCATTTGTTTCTCCTTGAATTCGGACTCTGTTGTCTGTTACTACATGATACGGCATCTCATACTGGTAAATGATGTTCCAGGCTATGAACTTTTCCATCTGCTTTGCTGTGATGTTGCGAAATGACTCAGCTTCTACCCATTTCGAAAAATAGTCTACAACCACTACTATGAAGCGATGCCCGTTTGAGGCGTGCTGTCGAATTTCTTCGATCATATCAATTCCCCAAGTTGAGAAAGGCTACGACTCTGACAGCCCGCGCAACTTTATGTGTGGCAAATGGTTCAAGTTACCGTGCGCTTGACAATCATGAAAATGCTTTACCAGCTTCGCGCAGTCAGCTTCCATGGTCGACTAGTAGAAACCTTGTCTCACTATCTTACGGGACAACTTCAACCCATTCATGTGTGGTCCACATACTCCGGCATGTACTTCTTCCATTGCCTTCTGAGCCTCTTTCTTCCGTAAACACTTCAGCAGGATACCATCTGCTTGTCTCTTGTATAGTTCTCCCTTCAAACTCACATACTGAGAAGCTAATTTCTGAATGGCTATTTAGTCTATCCTACTTGCTTCTTCTGGGAATTCCCCTCGTTCTAGATATCCCTGAATGTCGTAGTACTAAGGTTTCCCATTGTCGACCTCTACTTCTAATATCCTTTCTATCTCGTAGACGGGTCTGTTTGCTGTCGTCAACACTAGAGGTCTCATCACCAATTTCTATGGATTCTCCCAAGTTACGGCTAGGGTAGCTAACGCGTCTACCATTTGATTCTCTTCTCACGGCAAGTGCTGGAACTTACAATCGGGGAAGGTCTGTGCTAGACTCCTGAGGTGGAATAAGTACGGTTTCAACCGGCCTTCCTTCAATTCCTATTCTTCTTGCTTCTTTCGGACTACCAACATCGAGTCTCCGAAGATTTCCATGTTCTTAGCCTTTAAGGTTATTAATGCTATTAGTCCGAAGGCACATGCTTCATACTCAGCCATGTTGTTGGTTACTCCAAATGTTAATCTCTTGGCCATAGGCAGTATTTCTCCCTCGGGGGTTACAATCACGATCCATATTCCGGCTTCTTTATAGTTTACCGCTCTGTCAAAGTACATATTCCATCCTTAGACAGTTATTTCTTGGAGTTCCTCGTCTAGGAATTCAAACTTGTACTAATCTTCTTCTTTCGGTTGTAATGCCAGGAACTCTACTATGGCTCGCCCTTTGATTAATTTAGAAGTGAGGTACTCAGTATCAACCTCTGTCAGCAATACCAACCATCTACCTAATTTCCCTGCTAGCGAAGGCACCGAATGCAGATGCTTCAAGGGATTTTCCTTTACTACCACTTAGATATTGTACAATTGGAAGTAATGACGTAATTTTCTAGACCCCCATACTACTGCCAAATAGATCTTCTCCACTTCTTGATAGCGGGCTTCGTACGGAAGCATCTTCTTACTAAGGTAGTAGACTGCATGCTCTACCCCCATTTTGTGTACTTGTACCATCATCGCCCCCAGCGCCTCGGGTTCTATGGCCAAATACAGTACCAAGGGTTTGCCCGGTCTCAAAGGTTTCAAGACAGAAAGTTTCACCAAGTATTCCCTGATCTTATCGAAAGCTTTTTGGCATGGCTCATTCTATTTCACTGGCTGGTCTTTCCTTAGTAATTTGAAGATATGCTCGCATACTGACATCAACTTGGCGATGAACCGAATGATGTACTGAATTTTCCCGAGGAATGCTATCACTTCTTTCTCTGTCTTCGGTGCAGACATCTCGGTAATCACCTTGATCTTCTCAGGGTATACTTCTATTCCTCCCATTCCGACCGTGTGTCCTAGTAGTTTTCCTGACATTCTCTAAACACGTATTTCTTGGGATTTAACCGTAGGTTGTACTTGTCGACTCGTTCAAGGAACTTCTCCAGTGCTTCTATGTGTCCGTTTCTTGTCTCTGATTTCACCATCATGTCATCCACATATACCTCGATTTCTTTATGCATCAAGTCATGGAATAACGTAGTGGCCATCCGTTGGTAAGTTGCTCCTACATTCTTAAGTCCAAACGGTATCACCTTGTAGCAATACGTACACCACTTCGTGACAAACACAGTCTTATGCTTATCTTCCTAAGCCATAAGAACTTGATTATATCCGGAGAACCCATCTGCGAATGAGTACATGGCAGATAAAACCGCACTATCAACTAGCACATCTATATAGGGTAAAGGGAAATCGTCCTTTGGGCAAGCTTTGTTAAGGTCTCAGTAATCTACATACATTCTAACCTTTCCATCCTTCTTCGGTACTGGCACAATGTTTGCCTACCACTCGGGGTACTTCACTACTTCTAGGAATCCCACATCTATCTGCTTTTTGACTTCTTCTATAACCTTCTCAGCCCACCCAGGTCTCATTCTTCGGAGCTTCTGCTTTATCGGCCTTATGTTCGGATAGGTCGGTATCGCATACTGGACGTGTTGGGTTTCTAGGTAGTCCCAAGATCAATTTAAGTAATGAAATCAAGTGAATACACAAAGAAGAATGGCAGAATCATACTTATTTTCATCGGATTTTGGAGGTGTTGAACACAAAAACTTTTGGCCTTTGAGAAGTCTCCAAGCTTCTCTTTGAATGTTGAATCCAAGCTCCAAGCTTCAATGGTGATTCCAACCTCAAAGGTTGGTTTCCCTATCACCTTGCATGATTCATAGTAAGTGCTAGCTTGTGAAATTTTTGCTACAAAAATTCCAAATCTTCCTTGTAACTCTCGACAATGAGAGAAATGGAGAGGGAGAGAAAAATGGCTTCCAAAACCATGAGTGAGAGAGGGGTGTGTGTGTGAATGACTTGTGTATTTTGTTTTTCAAAAAAACAAAATAATATACCAAATCCATGGTTTGGTAAAAGTCAATCACTTTGACAATTGAGTGTTTCATAAGTTACCATCAATTCCATTCACTAACTTCCATCACCATAAAGGTGATTGATGGACAAGTGATATGACTTGATGTGACTTGTAGGCCCCACTTGAATTCAAAATCCGAGTGGGCCCGCAAACACTCCTGGGCTCGGGTTTGCTAATTCCGAATTAATGAATTTTCCGTTACGACGTAATTAAATCAAATTTAATTAAAAAATTATGCCTAGTAAAATTACTATTCACATTGCTTGCGAATTGATTCTAAATTAATTCGATTGTCCGAATTAAAATCCAATTTTAATTCCGCGTCGAAATCTAATTTCATTTAATATATCGAATATATTATTTTATCGATTAATTCCAAATTAATCGTTCTCTCTCTTCAATTAGTATTTTATCCAAGATAAAATCTCTCCGTAATTAATCCCAGATTAATTAAATTTGAATCATACGTCATCGGTGAATCTTCGGGACGTGACCCATGAGATCCCTAGTTATGTTGGTAGAAAATCCGGTCATCGGACTACCCGAACACGTACGTACCTCGTACTATATTTTTACCGATTTACGAGACATGGTTGGCTTCTAGCAAAGCACTGTGCCTACCCAATTCTCCAGAAATATTCTTAAAGGAATATATAATCTTTGTCAGACGTAGTATATATAGTATTGCAAATTACAATCGAGTATCTGATGTCACATGCAAGGATTGGGACTGGAATAGTGTCTGCCCCGTACGAAGCATATATCGGACCACAAGCAACTAGTCTCTTTTAATCGAATAATCATGACCTAGTCATATTATCCCGATGGAGAGAACCAGTTCTGTATCCCTGCGTGATCATCATCTCCATATGATTGAAGTGATACTTTCGTCTTGACAATAAACTCAGAAGAGGCGTACACAGAACCTGTTAAAGTCCTGGACGACCAAAACCAAAGCGTATTGATTGTCAGAAGTACTAGCGATGTAAGTCTCAGGTTAAGACCAAATACACCTACCCTGATGCGAATTCCCATAGACACATAGTTATACTACCAATGGGATTCTGCAAGGTCTATCCAGAGTGAAACTACTTTCGTACCATCGGTAAACACAACCTCCTATCACACTTGCATAAGTATCCAATACTTAAATATATGAGAACTATGTTGTTACACTTCCATAACACGCACAAGTGCAATACTAGTCTATTCCGCATTATCGATGTCCAATCTCGATAATACTATGACTATGGATATTTAATGATTAAACTGTTATGGATTTATACTATCTCATATCTTATCAATCCGGAACTAATCATACGGACTTTATCATTTATATATCCAAGTAAATAAATTACAAAATGATAAAAAGGCAATTTCTATTGTCACATAGTTAATTTGTGTTGGAGTTCTACGGTCCCGAGGATCGAATACAAAGTAAGAAATAAGTGTACGAATACAACGAGGGAGTTGCGGAATACTCACATCGATCGGTTAAGCGACGCGTGAGGCAACAAAAATTCTTTTCTGCCCACTAGACTACTCGGCAGTGGCTGTTTTGGAGTCCTCATTTTCGGCTTCAATCTTCAAGAATCCAAGCTCCAAGCTTCGTCAAATGATTCCAAGCTCGTGGGTGGACTTCCCTATCACCTTCGTATGAATTCGTAGTGTGCTAGCACTCCCGATTTTTCCACAAAATCAAGCATTTTCATCTCTTACTGCTCACGACAGTGAGCAAACCAGAAGCATGAAAACTTCCCACTATGGTGAGAATGAGAGGAAGAAGAAAGAGATGAGAGAGAGATGGATGTGGTGAAAAAGGTGTATCTAATACACTTAAACAATTTTCAAATAAATTTAGCAATTTATTTGCTTTCCAAAAGTCAAACAATAAAGCCAACCACCACCATCATCTATCACTATTCACATCAATCAATCAAGTTGTCAAGTCACATCACTCAAGTTGTCAAGTCACATCACTCAAAGTGACAAGTGATTTGACGCTTGAAGTGACTAGCGATTTGACGCTTGATGTGAGTAATGATTTGACGCTTGATTTGACTTGCGTGTCGCACTCGAATTCAAAATGTGAATGCACTCGCAAATAATCCCGGGCTCGGGTTTGCTAATTTCGAATTAACAAATTTTCTATTGCGACGTAATTAAATCTAATTTAATTAAATAATCATGCCAAGCATAATTACTATTCACGTCGCTAAAGAGTTAATTCTAAATTAACTCGTTCGCCTGAATTAAAATCTAATTTTAATTTTGCGTCAAAATCTAATTTTATTTAATATATCGAATATATTAATTTACCGATTAATTCTAAATTAATCGTTATCTCTCTTTAAATGATATTTTATCCTAATTAATCCCAGATTAATTTTCTCTCTCTACTAATTAATCCCAGATTAATAAGTGTGAGTCATACGTCATCGGTGAATCTTCGGGAAGCGACCCATGAGATCCCCATATATGTTGGCAGTAAATCTGGTCGTCGGACTATCCGAATATGTACGTACCAAGTACTACATTTTACCAATTTACAAGACAAGGTTGGCTTCTAGCAAAGCGCCATGCCTACCCAATTCTCCAGAAATATCCTTACAGGAATATATGATCTGTATCAGGTGTAGTATACGTAGTATTGCATATTTTGATCCAGTATCAGATGATCACATGCAAGGCCTGGAGCTGCTTCAATGTCTGCCCCGTACGAAGCATATATCGGATGACGAGCAACTAGTCTTTTTATTATCAGATAATCATGACCAAGTCATATTATCCCGATGGTTGCAACCCTTTAGAGAACCAGTTCTGTATCCCTACGCGATCATCATCTCCATATGACTGGAGTGACACTTCCGTCTTGACATCACACCCAACACACTACGATTCTCGATATACCCAGAAGAGGCGTACACAGAAATCGATTAAAGCCCTGGACGACCAAAACCAAAATATATTGATTGTCGCAAGTATTAGCGGTGCAAGTCTCAGGTTAAGACCAAATACACCTACCCTGATTTCGGACTTCCATAGACACATAGTCATACTACCAATGGAATTCCGAGGGGGGTCACTCCAGAGCAAATCAATTTTTCGTACCATCGGTAAAACACAACCTCTTATTACACTTGCATGAGTATCCTATACCCAAATATATGAGAACTATGTCGTTATGCCCTCACAACGCGCATAAGTGTAATACTAGTCTTTTACATATTTATCGATGTCCAATCTCGATAATACTCTGACTAGGGATATTTAATGATTTATCCTTCGTGAACTGATACTGTCTCATATCATTCTCAATCTAGGATCAAATCATAAGGACCTCCTATCATTTATACATCTTGGTGATCTAATCACAAATCTCATTTGTCACATAGTTAATTTGTATAACAACACCATGATCTGTATAAATAGTGACGCTATGGGTCATAACTGTCCAATAATTTGTACTAAAACCACAATGTCTTTTACAAATAGTGACGCTATGGGTAACAGGGCGATACTTCTGTCTACTCCAGGCATGCCCTCGTAGGACCAAGCGAATACTTTAGCATATTTGACTAATATTTCTTCTAATTTCTTCCGCTCTTCAGAGGTAACCTCACTTGCGATTAGAATTTCCTTTGGGCTCTCAGGCGTACCAAGATTAAATTCGTTCGTTTTGGTTGAGTTGATGTCAAATATACTCAAGTCATGTAAGTTGAAAGGAAGAGATTCATGCAAGTAAGCGAAATGAATGTCTTTATTATTAGCGAATGTAGGAGTACACTCAAATAAATCAGGAAGATAAATGTCGTCGTCATCCACAGATGTTTCATCCTCCTAAGTCGGGTTTTTCTTCGTCTGCTTATTCTCCTCGAGGATCAAGCTCTCCAGCTTCATTAGCTCTTCTTCACACTTGTCTTCCTCCTTCACAACGTCTTCTGCCAGTAGTTTTTCACTCATCACATCCTGGAAGATCTCAAACCCTGGTACAATGACCCTATTAACTACCACTGGTTCAGGCTCTCCTTGATACCCCGTAGCTTTCACGAAGTATTCCGTCAGTTTTAATCCTTTCTTCTTAGCCTTCGGCTTATCCTCATCAGACTTGTATCCCAAGCCTCTCTTGGTGGTCTACCCCTTGAAGTCGGGCAATGCTCCTCCAACACTTGAGCTTGTGTCTGATCGAACTTCATCTTCTCCATGATCTTAGCCACCTTAGGATCTACCCACTCCTCAAAGGTTTCTGACACTTGGAACCTCGTGAAAGGTTGTATTTCCAAAGCGGCCATAGTATTGTCCACTTCAGCTCTGATAGTGACAATCTCTCCTTCATACAGAAATTTGATAACCTGATGCAGAGTGGAGGGCACGCCCCCAAGCTTGTGAAACCATGGCCTCTCCAATAGCATAGCGAAAGTGGCCGGGATATCAAGCACTGTAAACTCAACCTCATCCTCTATTGGGCCCACTTTGACCACTGCAGCAAAAGTACCCTCAACTCCTCACTTGCTTTCATCATAAGCCTTGATAGTAATATTGGAGGGACTTAGATCTGTCGTCTTTATGCCCAACCTCGCCAAAATCTTCAATAGGCACACATTGATAGATGAGCCATCATCCACCATTACACAAGACATCTTCTTACTCCTCACTTCAGCTTTTATGAAAAATAGCCTGTTATGATTCCTCCTTCTACCAGAAGTTCCTATTCATAAAAGGTTATCACCTGCGAAGCTTTCTTATGCACCGATCCTACAAACATCATAGGGTTGGCATCCTCTGGTACTCTTATCTTGCTCAAGGCCTCAACCATGGCACGCTTGTGCTCCTGCGATGCACACAATAACTCCCAAATGCTAAGCTGTGCTCGTGTCTTCTTCAGCTGACGCAGCACTACATCTCATTCAGCATTATCCCCGTTCTCCGCCACTTCTCTATCTTTGGTCAACACCTCTTTGCCCTTCTCCGCTGTATCACTGTAAAAATGGCCACTACATGTCATTCCTTTCACCTCATATTCATCACTACTGGCAAAGTCCAGCTAGAAGTTCTTCCCCTGCTCCATTTCATCCTCACTATTGTTATCCCAAATCCCCAGGCAAAAGGCTTCGCAGTCAAATGTTTGGAGGACGAGGTTTTCAGGTAGGCCGGAGCTAATCATGTAGGTAGGTGGTGGGACAGTGTGATAGTTAGGTAGGGGGTTTCTGTGTGTGTTGGGTTGCTCTTTTTCGGGGTCAGGTATTTTATGGGAGTCAATGAGGTCTTGGATTTTGTGCCTGAGACGGGCGCAGTTGTCGGTGTCATGGCCTTTTTGCTGGTGGTATTGGCAATATAGGTTCATATTGAGGTGTGGTGGTGGAGGATTGGGGAGCGGTCTGGCTTCTAAGGTTTTGAGGAGCCCGTGTCTCACTAACTTCTCAAACACCTTAGACAAAGGCCTACCCAGGTTAGAGAAAAGCCGGTTTCTGATGGCAACCACTTCAGCAGAAATGGGCTTAGCACCTGATGGTCCTCCAATAGTCCTCCTATTTAGGCCATAAAACTTCCGGTTCTCAGCTTCTTCCTCCTCAATGTCCATGACAGTCTTCCTCAACTGTCGGAAGTCAGTGATCATAGAGGTCATCCTCCTTAACTTGCCATAAATCGAGGGTTTAGTACCATTGATGATCATCTTGATTTGGTCATTCTCAAAGGGCTGAGTCTGTATTTTCCAATGTTGGCTTCTCTAGCGGTCCACATAATCCTTGAAGCTATCATTTGGCTTCTGTTTGGTATTCTCCAAGTCGCAAAGTGATAAGTCGATCTCCAATTCCGTGACATATTGGTTCAGAAAGGCCTCTGCTAGTGCCCTCCAATCATCTTTGACCTTCATCTCCAGGCCATGGTACCATACTACGGGTGCCCCTTCAGGCGATATTCTAAAAATTTTCTAAACTTGACGCTTCGACAGACCCACTGAGCTCATCACAGAAAAATATTGTCGAAGATGGACCCTCGGATCCCCGTTCCCATTGAACTTGGCTATGTTAGGTATTTTGAACTAAGTCGGCAGCTGCTCCTCAAAAGTCATTGCCTCATAGTCCAGCAAATCTTCGTGCTTATCCCGCATCTTGCAGGTAACTGACTCTACCTGATCTCGGAGTTTCTGTAATTCAGCTTGAGACCCAACTATCTTTCCCGCGGCATACTCATCCATGTCATCATCAAAGGTAGGGATATCATCACTCAATCTGTTCGGAGGGTCCTCACGCCTCTCGTTCTCAGAACCTCCCCCAACATGGGGCACAACCATATTAGCCACAGCGGTGGTCAAAGCTTGCAACTACTTGGTAACCTTGGTGAGACTAGTTTCCAGCTGGTCCATATGAGATCCCTCATTAATTTATTCGCTCATGTTGACGAGTCTTCCTTCTTCCCTAACCCAACGGTTATCTATGATGTCTCTTTAAAACTACAACTTAGCATGTATGCATGCGATGCATAGAATGTATAAGTCGGCCCATTATCATTTTAAAACATTCAATCATACTATTACGAGGTGCAAACTTGTCCCAATTGAAAAAGGCCCAACAGGTTTACACTTTTACGATAACATGGCTAAACAACTTCAAATGATAAGAGGCCTAAACATAAAGTGGCCCATTGGTATTTTTAGAAGCTTTTGGCCTAATTGTCATAAAGCACGAACTCGTCCCAGTTTAAATGGCCCACAAGCCCATACCTCATGAAAAAAAGTTCAACTGAATCCAAATGACGATGGTCCTAAATGCAAGCATAAAGGAATAGTTTCTATTGGTCCTAGCACTACAGTTCATATATGGGTTTATAAGGGTATAGACAAAGGCTATCGTCGGTGAAGGATTGCCCACAACTAGGTCTCCTCACTCAAGGGTCTGAGCGACCAAGTGAGCGCTCCTTTTTTATACACTAAGATACGTGCCAACGAGTTATAATGCGTGACTAACTGTCAAATGGATTTCCTATTGTAGATTCCCTAGAGGGAGGGTGGAGCGAACTCTCTTAAATACCCAAGCCTCTTAGGCTCTTATCACATTGGTGACAGGAATAAACAATAAGTCCTCCAAATTAGTCTATCACAGTAAGCTTCGAGTGAATGATTATCTAGGTTTCCATGCGATATACCGCGAGAGATAACACAAAATCATTCATCCAATGGCCACAACATACGTAAATCAAAGATACACATGCGAAGAAATAATAGTAAATAATAAGAAAAAGAACGGGAATAGATAAAAGGGTGCCCTCAGGTCTAACATCTTAAGTCGTCTCTTGGAAGTGCGTTACGCGGTTGTCGGAAGGATTGATGCTCCGTAACTTTTCCGATTTACTGGTTCATTATTTTCCTTCGTTGCCTCACTGTTTGGGCTGCAGTTTTGCTCTGTCTTACTACTGTTTCTGGTCACCATTTTAGCTTACTATTTTGCGGTAATTAGGGACTATTTTAGGTGGTTTTTGCGACAGTAGAGTGCAATTTTCTGGACTATTTTTGCGGTGAAAGGGGCTGTGTTTCATGGTAGAATTTTTGGTGAAAAGGGTGCAATTATTCAGTGCAGTTTTTCCGTGAAAAGGGGAAGATTTTCATTGCATTTTTCGATCGTTACAGGGCTGATTTGCAGTGCAATTTTCGGTGGTTGCGAGGCTGATTTCTAGTACAGTTTTTGGTGGTTGCAGGGCTGATTTGCATTGCATTTGCGGTGGTAAAAGGGTACAGTTTGGGCGTGAATTTAAGGGTTGTTTAGAGGTAGTTTTTGATTGTGTTTGTGCGTGAATTGGGGCTGCTATATGGGGTTTTTTAGGCGTAGATTTTGATTGTGTTTGTGCGTGAATTGGGGTTGCTATATAGGGCTGTTTGTGTGTGAATTAGGAGGCTGTTTCTGGAGGATGTGTTTTCGGTAATTGCATAAGGATTTTTAGGGATGGTTCACAGCAATGGCATGGGAAATTTCTTTGCTCTTTGCGTGAATATCTAGGCTAGGGCCAAGAGGGTTGGTTTAAGGTCCTTTTTTGTAGGAGAGGGTTGAGGTTATCCTTATACGGGAAGGGAAAAAATATTGTGTAATTATGGGAATATCTCTAATTAGTGTCATAAGGAAAAATCTATTTAATTTAGGGAGGGGATTGTTTTAGTTAGGAAGGGATTTAATTTAATTAGGAATGCAATTTATGAGATTTGATTTGATTCTTTTAATTCGGGAAGCGGATTTATTTAGATTCTTTTAATTTGGGAAGGTGATTTATTTAGATTCCAACATGTGCTTAATGTGTGGATTTGTTATTTTAGAGAGGATGGGCGTGTGGTTGGTCCTTTTGGGCGTGTGTTTGGGTTTTTTTGGTAGGCTTGGTTTGTGTCTTGGTGGTATGTGGGCTTGGTGTGTGGCTTGCGGAGGTTTGGACTGAGGATAAATTTTTAAAACAGAGATCTAACGAGCAAACCCAAAGCTATGAAAATAATTAAGTCCAACAAGGTATTGATTTCTGACTTTTCCCTTCCGACGTCTATTTCCTGCGACTTCCACAACTTAAGGAGTAGTGCCTCCGTACGAGACTCATCATCGGGACTTATATGCAAAAATATCATGCCTACACACATGTCACCGTCACATGCTTCCAACAATCCATGTCTTTACTGACATCAGCGTAGCAATGCGGACCAACTTTATGCATCGTGACACCGACACAATAGTGTTGCTGACAAACAAGTGTCCTCATCTCTGGAAGTTACGCACCGCGCATCCATCATCAACGGTGCGTCGCGACCCAAAATATTTCACGCGTTGCTACGCGTGAGGCAAATTTTTACATATAAATTGAGGCTGAATTTCATTTGTAAAACCATACTTTCTTCTAAGGAATTCATTAAGAATACTAAGAAGATTGTATCTTGTTTGTTTTTTTACAGCTTTCAGTATTTAATTTTATATACTTTTTGCAGTAGTACTTTATTTTATTTACTTTTCAGTCATTATTTTCTTTATTCAGCATGATGAGGTAATTTCCCCCTTATGGGGTGAAAGGTAAAGCTTTTATTACTAATATTTAGATTAATCTCCCTAAATTATAATATATATAACTATTTAAAACCTGACTCAATGAGGTACCGCCTTTATGGTCGGTTGGACTTAATGAAATTGGTTTTAACCTGACTAAACTGGATACCATTTGTTTGGTCGGTTACAATTAATTATAAATTTGACTTAATCAGGATACCGCTTATATAGCCAGTTGGTAATTATCACGCAAATTTAATATATTATAATAAGGGAGATATCTAAAATAGAAGTAATAAAAGTTGATCCTCTAATCCTAGCATTTTATTTTATTGTATTTTTACCTTTTTAATTTCCATCATTTACTTGATGTAATCTTTTACTAGCCTTTCTAATTTATAGCCCACGATCTTCCTTAAGGATAGATAACCCATTAATAGATTTCCCTATAGGATACATATATACCTGTCGGGTGGGGGTAGCCACAATTGGAACTTAATCTTAATGAATTCAGGTAACTTGGTTGACATAGACATATGATTAATTGTGTTACATTGGGTATTTGCATCTGACCATTGACAGAGGCTTTTGCATAATTTCGTGTTCCAGGTTAGTAAACCAATATATTACACAAGCATGAGATAACCACTTTATATTTAAAAGATATTGGAATGATTCACAACCCTAAATAGTTTAATAATATTGAATTTTCCTTTAATTTACTTTCACGTTGTTTAATTTACTTGTTTTAAGTTTAAAGTCACCATCCAATCAAACAACTAATCTATTAGATACTCGTAAAAATTTGACTTCATAAATTAATAGCTTAGGTATTAAGTCCTCATAGGATCGATACATTTATACTACTTAAACATACGTGCGCTTGCGTTATACGGGTGTGATTACGCCGGTCAAGTTTTTGGCACCATTATCGGGGACTTATTTATCTTTTACTGTTAGTTTTGGGGTTAGATACATTTAATTGTGTCTAATTTCTTTTTACTTATTGTTTTTTTTTTCTTGTGTTTTAGGTTCTTAGACACTACATGAGACGAACCAGAAGCTTTGAAATCTGACAACTTGACCCAGAAATTGAAAGAACCATCCGACAGTTGGGAAGGGAAAGGCGAGAAGGCTAGGAAGCACTAATCAAAATAGAGCCTGAACATTTGGAAGTTACACTGGCAATTCCTATTCGAGACAGAACCTGTTAGTGTTCCTAGAACATGCCAAGAATCTAATAAGCATGAAAGTGTGTGATAAAGATCATTATAAGTTTTGGAATATACTTACAATGAATGGATTGAAATTTAAAATTTTTGAGAAGTGATCTCTAAGATCCAACCTTTCAATCTTGATTCCAAGCTTTGAGTTGTTTCCCTATCACCTTTGTTGATCTTTGAAGTGCTAGCTTTGAATGATTTTACCACAAAATCAAAGAGAGGAAAATGGAGAAGCTTACGCCCAAAGTGATGCAGCTAGGGTTTGTGTGTGTGATGTGTTACCAAAATGAGAGAGAGAATGCTTTTGGTGAAAACCAAATTACCCTTTTCACCTAAACAAGGTGGTTGGGTAAATGGTTTCACCAAACCCATTCCAAGGTGGTTGGAAAAGTTGGTGGTATGGCATAAATGCCTACTACTCTCCCAACTACCACATGTGAAGTGGGCCCACATTTTGAATTCAAAATTTAAATGGTTTCTACGAATGTTTACCGCGGCTCGAATCCATTCAATCCGATTAAACGAATTTTCATCGCTAAATAATTAAATCTAATTTAATTAAATAACGACCCTCGTAAATTTATTACAAATTCCGTTTACAAATTAATTCTAAATTAATTTGTTCGCATATATTAAAGTCCGACTTTAATTTCGCATTGAAATCTAATTCCAATTAATATATCTGATATATTAATTTTAGCCCATATCAATAAATTAAATAGAAAAATCAAATTTAACTATTAAATTTATTTTACCGATTAATTCCAAATTAATCACGCTTTCTTTCTTCCGAACACATTTAATCCCAGATTAAATAATACCTTAATTAATCACAGATTAATTTTCTCTCTCTTAATTAATCCCAGATTAATTCTAATTTAAATCAACTGTCATCGGTGAATCTTTGGGAAGCGACCCAAGAGACCTCTGGATATGTTATCAGTAAATCCGGTTATCTGACTATCCAATTAAGTGTGTACCTCGTACTATGTGCTAACCGATTTACAAGACATGGTTGGCTTCTAGCAAAGCACCGTGCCTACCCAATTATCTAGAAATATTCTTACTGGAATATACAATCTATGTCAGGCGTAGAATACATAGTATTGCGTATTGCGTATTGCGATCCAGTATCAGATGTCACATGCAAGGGCTGGGGCTGGAATAGTGTCTGCCCCATACGAAGCATATATCGGATCACAATCAACTAGTCTCTTTAATCGGAAAATAATGACATTGTCATATTATCCCGATGGTTGCAACACTTTAGAGTACCAGTTGTGTATCCCTGCGTGATCATCATCTTCATATGACTGAAGTGATACTTCCATCTTGACACCGCATCCAATGTTCTATGATTCTCAATAAGCCCAGAAGAGGCGTACACAGAACCTGCTAAAGTCCCGGATGATCAAAACTAAAGAGTAAAGATTGTCGCAAGTATTAGCGATGTAAGTCTCAAGTTAAGACCAAATACACCTACCCTGATTCGGATTCCCATAGACACATTGTCATACAACCAATGGGATTACGTGGGGTCTATCCGAAGCAAAGCTGTTTCCATATCATCGGTAAACACAACCTCTCATCACACTTGCATAAGTATCTAATACTTAAATATATGAGAACTATGTCGTTATGCTCTCACAACGCGAACAAGTACAATACTAGTATATTCTGCATTATCGATGTCAGGTCTCGATAATACTACGACTAGGGATATTTAATGATTAAACCTTAGTGGATTGATAATGTCCCATATCTTATAATCTGGAACTAATCATAAGGACTTTTATCACTTTATATTTAAGTAATCCAATTACGAAATGATAAAATAGCAATTTCCATAGTCATATAGTTAATTTGTACAAAAACTATAATGTCTTTTACAAATAATGACGTTATGGGTCATAATTATCTAACAGAACCATTCTGGTGGTTGACGGCTTCATTTCCTGTATTTATTCCTCCCTTACCAGCAAATATATGTGACATCAAAACATGCATCAGATGATACAGTAGTCAGCTTAGTTTGGGGGGAATACAATTGAAGATACTAATACCCACATCATCATCTTCCTGGAAGTTTGCGGTACTTTCAATTACAATTGAGCGGCAGAAGAAGCAATGGCACTGCATGTTTTTCCATATTCCTTGAAAGAAAGAGCTAAGGCTTGGCTACATTCACTTCTAGCAGGTTCCATCACAACTTGGAACACTCTATCTACCAAATTCCTTGCAAAGTACTTTCCACCAGCCAGAACTACAAAGCTGAGGAAGGACATCACATCATTTGTTCAATATGACTCAGAATCCATCTGCGAAGCTTGGGAAAGGTACAAAGATATATTCCAGAAATGTCCTCACCATGAGATTGCAAAGTGGCTACAATTCTAAACCTTCTACAATGGACTTTCTGGAATAATGAGAACCACAATTGATGTTGCGGCTAGAGGACCTTTAATGGCAAAATGAGAAGATCAGACTTGTGATTTAATTAAAGAAATGGCCAACAACAATTCATTTTGACTAACAGAAATGAGCATTATCCAACGAATCACAGGAATTTATGAAGTTAGAGCCAACACAGTAGTGAATGCAAAGCTAGATCTGATTTACAAAAATATTGAAACTCTTAACATGAAAATTAATGTAGGATCCACAAGTTCACCATATGGAGGAGCATCAGAATCAGAAACAAACCAACATGAAGAGACAGTGAATTATGTCAATAATTTCAACAGACAAAGAATCAATCCATATTCGAACACCTACACAGGTTGGAGGAATTACTCCAATTTCGCATGGAGCAACAATTCAGGGAAAAAGAACAATCCACTATCCGGATTCCAATAACAAAACAGAGGCCAAGAGTATGATAAAGAACTAGAAATGAAAAGAAGGATTACAGAGATGTTCAAAAAGCAGCAAGCATCATACGATGCTACGTTTCAAAGCCAATATGCATCTATAAAGGTACTGGAAAATCAAATAGGACAACTGAACAATGCTTAGAGTTACAAACTGCCCACAGAACCAAATCCAAGAGACCGATGGAAGGAGCAATGTCAAGCCATTACTTTGAAAAATGGTACTGAAATCAACAAAGATATTGGAATCAAGGCATCCATTGAGGAAGTTCCAAAAGATACAGTTGTTGGACAATTATGACCCATAGCGTCACTATTTGTACAGATCACGGTGTTGTTGTACAAATTAACTATGTGACATAGGAGATTGCACTCGTATCATTTGTGATTAGATCACCTAGATATATAAATGATAAGAGGTCCCTATGATTTGTTCCGGATTGAGAATGATATGAGACAGTATCAGTCCATGAAGGATAAATCATTAAACATCCCTAGTCAGTGCATTATCGAGATTGGACATCGATGAATGCGTAAAAGACTAGTATTACACTTGTGCGCGTTGTGAGGGCACAACGGCATAGTTCTCATATATTTGGGTATAGGATACTCATGCAAGTGTAATAGGAGGTTGTGTTTCACCGATGGTGTGGGAAACAGCTTCGCTCTGATTAGACCCCCTCGAAATTCCATTGGTAGTATGACTACGTGTCTATGGAAGTTCGAAATCAGGGTAGGTGTATTTGGTCTTAATTTGAGACTTGCACCGCTAATACTTGCGACAATCAATACTTTGTTTTGCGGTCGTCCAGGGCTTTAACCGGTTCTGTGTACGCCAATACTGGGTATATTGAGAATCGTAGTGTGTTGGGTGTGATGTCAAGACGGAAGTGTCACTCCAGTCATATGGAGTTGATGATCACGCAGGGATATAGAACTGGTTCTCTATATAAGGTTGCAACCGTCGGGATAATATATGACATTGGTCATGATTATCCGATTTTAAAGAGACTAGTTGCTTGTTATCCGATATATGCTTCGTACGGGGCAGACACTGTACCAGCCCAGGCCTTGCATGTGATCATCCGATACTGGACAGAAATACGCAATACTACGGTATACTACACTTGATATAGATCCTTATTCCTGTAAGGATATTTCCAGAGAATTGGATAGGCATGATGCTTTGCTAGAAGCCAACCTTGTCTTGTAGATCGGTAAAACATAGTACTTGGTACTTGCGTGTTCGGATAGTCCGATGACCGATTTGACTGCCAACATATCCGGAGATCTCATGGGTCGCTTCCCAAAGATTCACCGATGACGTATGGCTCGCACTTATATTAATCTGGGATTAATATGATGAGAGAGAAAATTAATCTGGGATTAATTGCAATATATTTTATCTAGGACAAAATATCGATTAAAGAGAGAGAAACATTAATTTGGAATTAATCGAGGAATTAATAATTTGATATATTAATCGAAATTGGATTTCGACGTGGAATTAAAATTAGATTTTAATTCGGGGCGAACGAATTAATTTAGAATTAATTCGTTAGCGACGTGATAGTGATTCGCTAGGTGTAATCATTTAATTACGATGCAACGGAAAATTCGTTAATTTGGAATTAGCGAACCCGAGCCCGAAATTATTTGCGAGCGCATTCGTATTTGGAATTCGAGTGTGGCACGTCAAATCAAGCGTCAAGTCGCTAGTCGCATCTAGCGTCACATCAAGCGTCAAATCATGTCACTTTGAGTGATGTGACAATTGATTGGATTAATTGATTGATGTGAGTGATGTGACATTGATTGGATTAATAAAGTGATGTGAGGTGATGTGACTTGATGTGTAAAGGTGATGTGTGTGGTTGGCAATTAAAGCCAAATGTGTTTGAAATGAATTTCAAATGAAATTCATGTGTATTAGATACAAAACAACACACTAAACCGTATACACAAACCACACCATTTTTCCCTCCTCTCTCTCCTCTTCTTCTTCCTCTCTTCACTCACGTTGTGTTTTCTTGTGAGGCAGGTGGACTACCGATTTTTAACAAGAAAATGGAGGGAAGCAGTGCATTTTGTGGCAAAACGAGAGTGCTAGCACACTCCGAGATCAATGCCAAGGTGATAGGGAAGTATACCCATGAGCCGGGAATCACTACGATGAAGCTTGGAGCTTCAAATCATGAAGATGAGGGGCGAAATTCACTATTTAAGCAGCCCACTGCCGCCCAAAAGTGAGCAGAATTTGAATTTTTTGCCCAAATCGTCGCTCAATCCGCTCGATGTAAGTATTCCGCACTTCCGTCGTTGTATTCACTTATGATTCATGCTTGAGTTTGATCTTGGGACCTTTGAAAACTCCAACAATGCATCAAGAGCTTAGGTTAAAAGCATGAAAAAGTAGGGCTAAAATTTGGGCAAACTTGATTTTGAGCATGATAAATTAAATTGGATGGATTTGTATGCTTATTGTGTTTGAATTGAAGATTGATTGGGTCAATTTCAAGAAAACTTGATTGGATCATTTTCCCCCAAATTTTCCCCTTGGCCGAAAATGTGATGCCCTTTTAATGTCTTGGGATTTTTGATTTTTGACAATTGGATGTGTTGGAAATCATTCGGATGATGATTTAATGTCGATTGTGGAATCAATTGGATTGAATTTGAATCGGACGTAAAATCCCTAAATTGCCAAGTAATGTCATAAAGCTTGAAATTGGGTAAAATGAATTTGAGCATGCAATTATGAAATTGGATGATTAAGTATGCTTAATACATGTTTTAATTGATGATTGATTGGATCAATTTGATTAAATATTGTTTGGAACAAATTTCCCCACAATTCCCCAATTTTGATGTGTTGGCCGAATAGGAGTATGCCCTAAATCTTGGTAATTTGTTTCGTTGATCATTGGATGACTTGAAACGATTGAGGACATTGATTTAATGTTAATTTGGATTTATTAGATTGAATTCGGAATTGACATAGAATTAGTCCACATTGCCAAGAGTATAAGCATGTAACGGGTTTGATTTTAATCTTAATGTGTTGGACATGATGATGAAATTGAGCATGATTAATTAGCCTAATTTGTGTTTTGGAAATAATGGTTTAGGTGATTAATCATGATACACACTTTGGAATTAATTAGATTTTGAAATTGGATTTTATGATTTAATTAATTGGGCTTAAAATTGGATTTGGGCTTGTCATGTTGTAAATGGGCTTATTGGACTTTGTTGTACAAGGTTGAGTTTAGGCAAATTGGATTGGATCCAATTGGGCCCAAAACCGCTACCATAAAGCCCAAATGCGACTAGGACCTTTAAAGTTTAATTGGGCCTAATGGGCCAAGATTGATTTCTAGGCTTAAGGGGTAACTCCCGGATTGGATTTGGTTATTCGGTTTGACTCGAGTTGACCAAAATTCCACGCCTTAAGAAATTAATTAAAAGCCCATTAGACTTTAATTAAATTAATATTGGATATTCATCGGGCTTTGAGACCCGAAACGATTAAATTTGGAATTTAAGTCGTAAGGTTCGTAAATAAAGTGTAAGATTTATTTGGAATTAAATAATGGATTAGTATTAAATACATATTAAATTGGATTTAATTATGTATTTTAATTTAATTCGAGAGTTCGTACTTAAGTACTTATTCGCAAAACGAGTTTGACTCGAACAAAATCAAATCGTTGTTTGAACATTGGATGATCACTAATTATCAGATTAATTAATTGGATTAGATTGATTGATAACATGCTTGAGTGAATACATGGTTGCGATGCATGAATAATGTATATCGATGGAAATTAGTCGGGTGGGACAATTTTGGAAATTGTAATAAATTTGATATTAATTGGACCTGCGAGTCCAGCCTTATCACCTCTATACTCTTTGTATTCTCTTCTCACCTATTCCCCTCAATGTAAATGAGGTTTCTTTAGAAGTGTAGTGTAACGGGTAGAAGTAAATACAGTGCTAGCTTTGGAGAGAGAAAATGAGAAATTTGATCTAGGATCATGTAAAGTATCCATCCCGCATATCATTATTATTTTATTTCATATGCGCTTTATTATGTGTTTAGAATGCATGTTTTAAGGGTGTATGATGATGAGACCTTAACAAAGATAATAAATTGGTTGCCAATTTGCACTCGAAAAACCCTCAAATAATATTAAGCGTCTTCCTTCCATTGAGTGATTCTCACTCAAGATCCGAGACGGCATTGGTTTTGTTGGCCAAAGTCAAGGCCTTTGTCTGTCAAAGATGTGTTTGAATCACGAAGGCTTTGTTACATATCAGTGTCATGTCCAAGTTGTGGTTTGTTGGCCAAAGTCAAGACCACTTCTTGTCCATCGACATTGATTACGAAGCTTTCCATGGTCAATGGGTCGCGCTTAACTGGAATCATTAAGCTTGTTGTGCCAAAGCCAAGGCTTATTTGATTCAGAGGAAAAAGTTTAGGTAATAATTGGATGTATTGGCATATATAAGATATATGTTTCGGACTTGGACGTCCTCCTACCGGATCTAGGAATTGGATTGGATCCAATTGATCTTAGAGATCTACCTAGTTAATTATCATACAATTTGTTGGCCAAAGTCAATTTGTGATATTTAATGGGATCCTAGCCCACTAGGAAACACGGTTTCCCCGAGTACTCGACAGAGGGTTAGAGGCTCGCCGAAAAATAGTGGGAGGCAAGAATTGAATTTGCAGTACTCGTTCAATTACTCGCCACGCCACGCGCTCATTCAAATTATTTCGTCGTTAGATTAAATGTTAGTTGGACTAATATTTAAATTGTTGTTTTAATAAACAGTTAGACTGTATTATTTTGATTATATATAATTGGATTATATTAATCAATATATTTGAATTAATTAATTTCAGTTTACAGTTGATTTTATAATTGGATTATAGTAATCAATGTAATTGAGGTTAATTAATTTAAATTATATTTGATTATATAGTTGGACTATTATAATCATTATAATCAATAGTACCACAAATCGTTGATTAAATAGTTGGACTATTAGAATCAAGATAGAAATGAAAGATTAGTGTTTAAAACATAATCCTGGGTGAAAATGTATTTAAACGACTTTAATTTTCAAATGGGAATAATTTCAAGATGGTCTTGGAAATTAATAAGTTATTTTATTTGATAAAATAATGAATTATGCCTAAAGCCCGAAGTTAAGCAAATAAGTGGAATATGATATTTGGAATATTCATATAATGATAACTTTAGCGCTTAATCCATTAGCTTGTCAAGTAGTAGACTCCTTAATTTCTGAATCAGAATTAAGGATTGGATCGATAAAGTATGATAATGAAATTAAAGGATTTTCATGGATCTATTTTAGATCTTTGAAATACAAAATTGCAATAAATAATTCTTGGAAATTAATGACTATTCTTAAGGAGACAAAGTCAAAGTTTGCAATTAGGCAAGTAGTGCAAGGCACACCTTACTTCAATATTCTAGAAACCCGAGGCTTGGCCAAAGGCTACTGGAATGTTGAAATTGGCAAAGGCAAAATCATAATAATCTTTTGGGAAGAGAAAATGATATATCCTAAGAAGGAATTGAAGACGAGCAAGGCTCTTACTTCAAATTTGTTTGTCATAATTATGTTCACAACTAGTATTGAAATTGGATTTTGAATACTTAGTGTGATACATAAGTATGTACTGTTGTGCAGAATCTGCTTTAAGCAGGATACTGACTTCAGACGAGATTACTCTGCGAATTGAAAACGAACGATAGTCGCTGTTTTAACCATAGATACCTAAGTTTAGGACTTACCCTCGGGTGTGTACTTAAATTAGGGAACTGTTATAATGTAACTAGTTTGACTAGAAACATTATCTTTATATCAGTGTATAACCCGCTGCGGGTGTACTTTTATATTCTAGAACACTAAAGTGTTTTATTATATAAAGATGATATTGAGATAAACACATTAGATGTGAATAACAGAATTTATATTTTGAATATAAATAAAATCTCAAATGTATATAACATGACAAATAAATAGCTCAAACTGATTTGATCAGTTAAGAAACTAATTATGGCATTGTTGTCTGGGACACAATCAAACAAGACTCGTATATCCACACTTTTGAAGAGTGGGTACTTGGACTGTTTTGATTCTATTCAAATAAAGTCTACGAATCTAGTTTATTAAGCAAGTGCTTAAAACACCTTTACTCGGTAAAAGTGAAAATGCCACGATCTGTTAACCCTAGTTCATAGTGAAGCAAGTGGGCCCATCTCTAGCTAGGCTAGAGGTGGATATGAATATACGTGACCTATACGGATGTGGCATCGCGTTATGGTTATGTGTTCTTTTAGAACACAAATCGGAAACTTTTATAGTTTCGACACGAAATAGACAAACAGATCAGCTATAGTATTATACCGTCACGGTAAAACCGTAATGAAAATACTTAAATAGTAAGTTTCTCGTATACTTGAAAGAGTATAGTATTCTTTCAATAAGACTCCTCCCGGAACACGTCAGTTTGACGGTGTATCCAAAAGGATTAACCGAATTTTGTAGACATAATAAGGTTAATCACGAGTCGCTCTGAGGTACCATTTCCTTCAACGGATAAGCTTTAAACAGTGCAAGAACTTATTTTGAATAAGGTTCCATAATAATCTGTTTGACAGATCATATTAGATAGGAAGGGAAGAGAAACCGGGTTTCTCATTCCTGACCATTTGGGTATGCTTGGCATACGTTTGGATGATACCAAACTAAAACCCAAATAGGATAAGTGCCAATTGTAGGATATCCTAGGGATACCATAAGTATTGTGCTTATATACCTCACATGAGAACAATTAGATTGTTGCTCACCATGCGGTTTTCCTAAAAGGAATACCGATATGCAGTGGTAAGTGGGAGGATAGTATAACTCGATGAAAATCTGAGTAATACTGTTCTAGGCACCGAATCATAATGGAACATATATAGTTCATCAAGGATGAAACTATACCATTAATCTTCGAATACACGAGAACTAAGGAAGTGATACAAGGTATCAACTCCCTTATTATGGCAAGGTGCCATGTAATCCGAAATGGATTCCATGTATATCAACAAGTTTGGAAACTAGTTGATGTACCACAAGGCATTGTGCCTATTGGTACTTTACAAGTCTTCAAGGAAGACGTGCATGGATGGCAACATACCAACGACTAAAGCTAGGCTTTTAACGGAAAGGTATCGTTATCGACATTGTGTTGATTACGATTCAACCTTTTACCTGTTGCCACGATAAATCCATTTGGATAATGCTTGTTATTCGATCCATGATTGGATTGAAGCAAGCATTAGATTCTTGGAATTATCGTTTTGATGTAATCATAATGGTGTATGATTTAATTCAAAACGAAAATGATTCTTGTGTAAATAAGAGGGTTAGTGAGAGCGCACTGATAGAGGCTGTCCTATAAAATAATGATAATATGTCATTTCTTGGAAATGATATTCCCATAAAATAAATATCTGCGAAAGCTTGGCTTTCGAAGTACTCTCCGTGAAACCGTACATTGAAAAATGTACTAGACCTGGTGTATTATACGCTTTGAGCATATGGATTCACAAACAGGCTAATTCGAGTGATAGTCACTGGATTGATGTTAGAAACATCCGTTAGTATCTTAGAGAACTAAGGATGCTGTCTTAACCTATAGAGAATGAGAACTTGAAGTGACTGGGATCACTGTAGCAAGTTTCCTATAACCGATAAAGACGACTAAAAGTCGCAAATGGTACTATACAGTTTGAATAACGGTGCAGTAAGCTGGAAATTGTCCAAGCTAGATACTGTTACCAAATAAACAACAAATGCGGGTTAATTGCAGCTGCTGAGGCAGCAATAAAAGTCATTTGGGTCGATACATATCTAATTAGATTAGATATAGTTCTGTTAGCGGCTGAGCTAGGCATCAGCACAGGCTAAAGAATTAATGGTCTCATCAACGATCCAGATACATAATTACATATTCATCTGATTCATTCGGATCATACATCATGGCGATGTGATGATCGAATAAATCGCATCAAGATGATATTCATGCAAAACAAAAGCTTTTCTCAGCAGTTTGAGCCAACCGTACATAGTTCGGGGTGTTAGACACTCGAGTGACTGCAATAGGCCAAGTGGGAGATTGTTGGCATTATGACCCATAGAATCACTATTTGTACAGATCACGGTGTTGTTGTACAAATTAACTATTTGACATAGGAGATTGCACTCGTATCATTTGTGATTAGATCACCTAGATATATAAATGATAAAAGGTCCCTATGATTTGTTTCTGGATGGAGAATGATATGAGACAGTATCAGTCCATGAAGGATAAATCATTAAACATCCCTAGTCAGAGCATTATCGAGATTGGACATCGATGAATGCGTAAAAGACTAGTATTACACTTGTGCGCATTTGTGAGGGCACAACGGCATAGTTCTCATATATTTGGGTATAGGATACTCATGCAAGTGTAATAGGAGGTTGTGTTTCACCGATGGTACGGGAAACAGCTTCGCTCTGGATTAGACCCCATCGAAATTCCATTGGTAGTATGACTACGTGTCTATGGAAGTCCGAAATCAAGGTAGGTGTATTTGGTCTTAACCTGAGACTTGCACCGCTAATACTTGCGACAATCAATATACTTTGGTTGCGATCTTCCAGGGCTTTAACCGGTTCTGTGTACGCCAATACTGGGTATATTAAGAATCGTAGTGTGTTGGGTGTGATGTCAAGACGGAAGTGTCACTCCAGTCATATGGAGTTGATGATCACATAGGGATACAGAACTCGTTCTCTATATAAGGTTGCAACCATCGGGATAATATGACTTGGTCATGATTATTCGATTTTAAAGAGACTAGTTGCTTGTTATCCGATATATGCTTCGTACGGGTAGACACTGTACCAGCCCCAGGCCTTGCATGTGATCATCCGATACTGGACAGAAATACGCAATTCTATGGTATACTACGCTTAATATAGATCCTTATTCCTGTAAGGATATTTCCGGAGAATTGGATAGGCATGGTGTTTTGCTAGAAGCCAACCTTGTCTTGTAGATCGGTAAAATGTAGTACTTGGTACTTGCGTGTTCGGATAGTCCGACGACCGATTTGACTGCCAACATATCCAGGGATCTCATGGGTCGCTTCCCAAAGATTCACAGATGACTTATGGCTCGCACTAATATTAATCTGGGATTAATATGATGAGAGAGAAAATTAATCTGGGATTAATTGCGGAGATATTTTATCTAGGATAAAATATCGATTAAAGAGAGAGAAACATTAATTTGGAATTAATCGAGGAATTAATATATTTGATATATTAATCGAAATTGGATTTCGACGTGTAATTAAAATTAGATTTTAATTCGGGCGAACGAATTAATTTAGAATTAATTCGTTAGCGATGTGAATAGTGATTTTGCTAGGCGTAATCATTTAATTACGACGCAACGGAAAATTCGTTAATTTGGAATTAGCGAACTCGAGCCCAAAATTATTTGCGAGCGCATTCATATTTGAAATTCGAGTGCGGCACGTCAAATCAAGCGTCAAGTCGCTAGTCGCATCTAACGTCACATCAAGCGTCAAATCATGTCACTTATAGTGATGTGATAATTGATTGGATTGATTGATTGATGTGAGTGATGTGACAATTGATTGGATTAATTAAGTGATGTGAGTGATGTGACTTGATGTGTAAAGGTGATGTGTGTGGTTGGCAATTAAAGCCAAATGTGTGTGAAATGAATTTCAAATGAAATTCATGTGTATTTGATACAAAAACAACACACATAAACCGTATACACTAACCACCCATTTTTCCCTCCTCTCTCTCCTCTTCTTCTTCCTCTCTTCACTCACATTTTTGTTGTTCTTGTGAGGCAGTGGACTGCCGATTTTTAACAAATAAAATGGAGGGAAGCAGTGCGTTTTGTGGCAAAATGAGAGTGCTAGCACACTCCGAGATCAAAGCGAAGGTGATAGGGAAGTATACCCATGAGCCGGGAATCACTACGATGAAGCTTGGAGCTTCAAATCATGAAGATGATGGGCGTAAATCACTGTTCACAGCAGCCCACTGTCGCCCAAAAGTGAGCGGAATTTGAATTTTTGTTGCCCAAATCGTCGCTCAACCGCTCGATGTAAGTATTCCGCACTTCTGTCGTTGTATTCACTTATGATTCATGCTTGAGTTTTGATCTTGGGACCTTGAAAAACTCCAACAGCAGTTCCACAAATAGAGGAAAAAGTAGAAAATGAAAAGATCAAGAAATATTCACTCCACCTTCATCTTTTCCACAGCGACTCCAGAAAAGTAAATTGGACAAGCAGTTTGCTCGATTCTTCGAGGTCTTCAAAAGCTGCATATCAACATTCCATTTGCAGAAGCATTGGAAGAAATGTCCACTATATCAAATTCTTGAAAGAAATTCTTTCACAAAAGTGGAGACTGCGAGATTATGAGATAGTAGCATTGATAGAAGAATGCAGCGCCATCATTCAGAGGAAACTTCCCCCAAAGTTGAAAGATCCTGGCAGTTTTACTGTCCCATGCACCATTGGAGATGTAACGATCCGTAGTTTTATTACTGTTACGTTGTGATAATGTGGTATTACGAGACGAAGATAATATAATATAAATTATGTGCTTGCAAAAATACACTTATGAAACGACTTTGGGGATGTTCGATAAATTTTTCGAAATTTCGACACAAGACTGTAAAATATACAACTCTGGACAGCCCATAGTACTTTGGCCATAACTTTTGTATGCAAACTTCAATTTTTATAAATTTTATATCGCCGAAAATCTAAGATCGAGAGTTATAACTTTCAGTTGGGAATGTTTCCAAAATTGAATCCGAAATGGGTCAAAAATCGTGATATTCGTAACAACTATAGTAAATTTTCAGAAATGTCTAGAATTAGACATATGGCAAAATTTCAACCACACTAATCCATCACAAAATCAGCCCTTGTTTCTATAAATAGGACACTATTCACTTATTCCAAAAGTGGGAAAATTGGGTAGAAAAACAAAAGGAAAAAAATGTGAGAGAATAATTGGAAGAAGAGCAGAAAAAGAAAAGAAAAAGAAGAAAGAAAAGAGAAAAGAAATGAGAATGAGAAGCAAGAAGAAGAATATGAGCATCAATTGGGGGGCTTAGAGCATGGAGAAAATCAAGAAGAAGAAGGTAAGAAAACTTGACCCAAACTTTTGTTCGTTAAATTTTGAAATTATGATGATGGAATAGAGATGTTGGCATGTTAAGGATTGTATATTGGTGATTGTTAAGTAAGGAAAAATATTAATGAGTTAAATACCTAAATTTAGAGAACTTTAAAGTTGAGTTAAAAGCAAGAAGTATGAAATTAAAGAATATTTGAAAATGATAATTTGATATAGAATTGGTGAATTTGAAGTTAGATAAGTTGGTTTGTACAATTATTTTCTTATGGAAGTGCTTGTGGTAATTTTGGGTAAAGGATAAACATGGTGAAACAAACACAGAATTCTGGAAAACAGCCCCGAGTCGCGATGCCCAAAGTGTTCATGTCGCGACGTGAGTTGAATAGTTTTGACTATGTTTCTAGATTAAGGCACGTCACGATGCGCAAGGTTTGGAGTCACGACTTGAAGACCAGAGTATTCTATAAAATATTAAGCCATCCCAACTCCACCCTAGTGTATTAGAGACCACCCTTAGGGTCTCGTATCAGTTCGTATACATACATCATGTACTTGAATTAAGAAGTTTAGCCTAGTTTCGAACTTGCCTCATAGTTTATAATCTAACCAAGTTACCGCTTATAGACTATTGCAGGATTTGTATTTCCTTCGACAATGGATCCAGTGCCAGTCATATTCCAAAAAAGTGAGTGGACTTTTTTCTCAAACTGATTTTATTAAGTTTTTAATTATCAGACTTACATTTTCTGCAAATAGGACGTTAGCTAATTTTAACTTTTGTATCATGTATGATTTAACAGTATGAGTTTTATGTTTTCCGGGGCATAGGGGAAAACCCCACCAGAGTATGTAACCTTTACAGAGATGAAATTGACAAACAAAGAACATGTGCACATGTAGAGGACTGAGGCGATGGTGATACGTAACTCCCTCAGATCCTATAGTAGGGCTAGGGTGACGGTGATATGTAACGCCCCTAAACTCTAGTTTCAGCGCTTGGGTGGTAGCAAAGATTCGCATCCCAGTTCTAGTTTTGTGGCTTGGGGGACGGCGATACGTAACGCCCCAAGACCACCAATTTAGAGATAATAGTGTCATACTTTGAGGGACAGCAATACGTAATGCCCCAAAGTCATGGATTTGCAATGCTACCTACAGTTAGGTTATGAGGGGACGGTGATACGTAACGCCATCATACATTAAGTTTTTTTTAAAAAAAACACAGATCATTTTTCAAATAACAGATTTTTAGAAAAAGAGTTTTCAGATATCAGAGTTTCAAGAAACAGCTTTCAGAGACCAGATTTTAGAAACAGATTTCAAAGCGCAGTTTTCAGAAATATAAGTTTTATAAAAGAGATTTCGGACAAGTTTTCAGAAAGAGAGAGTTCATATAATGTTATTTATGGAATTCAGGGTTGTGCATCAAATGTTTTTATAATAGTAATTGGTTTTTTGTCCACTCATGTAGATCGTTTAACGGTCTAAGATCCCCTAATTTTCCTTATTTTGTAGGTACTCTCAGAAGACGAGCTCAGGAGGATGGATACCGATGCAGTCACTAGGGATGAGGTCCATCAGTATGAGTTGGAAATAGAGTGAGAGTCTAGTCAGAGTCAAGTATGAGTCTTGTATTAGTTATTGATTGTGTGTAGTCATTGTATAAATAATTATTACTAAGTATAGTTATTAATATTGAGTTTGTTTTCTGTATTTTTGAGTTGGGCTATGGTCTCATACAAAATATAGTCAAATAGAAAATGAGGTATTAGTATCTGTTTATGGTTAGATAGTCAGAGGCTTATGGGGTTAGTACGACTATCTCCTACCAGTGATATCTCTTAGATCAGGGATGTTACAACATGATATTAGAGCATGGTCTAAAGACTCAGTTATTGCAGTGGGTAGAGTGATGGGGACTGGTATACGCAGTATGTTCGGGATACTTGTATGCAAGGCACTACCTCCCCAGTACCCGATCCTCGAGTAAGTCCTCAAAGATCCATAGAAAGGTTAGTAAAATTTCCTAAACTACGCAAATAATATTCCTCATAAGAACAATTAAACTCTGAATCCAAGTTAGGAATCTCTTTGAAATTAATCAGCCTAATACCAGAAGAATAAACGAGTTATGAAACCAAATTATAGGATTTTAAGAAAGTTATCAAGGGAGAAAGAAAGAAAAGCTATAAGAAAGTAAAAAAATGATGCATAAGAGTATAAGTAGCCAGAATAACCCAAAGATTTAGACATGACAGATCAAGGATTGCAAGACTATTATGAGTCCACAAGATAGGCCAAATGTCATAGAACCAATAGGAAAGCCCAAATTAGTAGGAATTAATATAAGAGTACACGAATAAGACCTATGAAGTTTGAGGTATTTAGGGAGTGACAGAAGTACTAGTATGGACAATAGAATAAAGTGACCAAGTCAAGGATTATAATAAGAACATGAAGTGGAGATCTAAGAAGCAGACAAAATAATGAATTATCGTTAGTCTCAATAACAAGACGTAGATCAAAGAAATATGAGATACAATGATAAAGGAATGCTAGAAGTAACAATGAAAGTCATTAAGACCCTAAGACATGGTGTAGTCGATTAAGTTTCTGTAGAATGAATGACAACACTTCCTTCAAGAAACCTCAATTCTAGTAAGCATATAAACATTCAACTAGATCATCACCAAGTTAAAATATCAAATAGAATGCATACCACAATATCCCTATGGAATACATTTATGCTCACCCCTCAATCTAGAATCTAGAAAAGAGAAAAATCAGTAAAGAAAAGCAATGAAAAAATCAGACCAATCATGAGTTGGCTAGATAGTAAAGTTGATAAGTTAAACAGGCCATAGATAAGAAACACGAGATAGGATAGTTTGAAGTCAGGATGAGCCGAATCATATGCAGGAATTATAAGGAAGAATAACAAGAGGGGATATAATAGGCCTTTAAGAAGAAGTAAAGATTTAAAGGTAGAAAGAGATCATGAGAATAAATCTTAAGAATATAGCAATAACTTACGAAGAATTGCATGGTGTCGAGTGGAAGGACTAGGTAAGAGTAGCACCTAAACTGAGGATGTTGAAGTAGGTGATTTAAGAAAACTAAGACGAGAAATAAACCTTTGTAGCGAAGCAAGTTTCTTAAAGAGGAATAGTGAAGAGAGTATAACAGCACTTAGAGGAGAAAAATGATGAATCCTAAGGGTTAGACAATAGAGGTTGAATAGGAAAGAGTGCATGGATAGTATGAAAGGTTGCTAGAGAACATGATATTAGAAGGATTTCACAAAAGAAGTGGAAAGATCTACTATTGAAAATGATCAGGAGTAAAATGGATAAAGTTAAACCATATAGTTTTAGAAGTAGTGTCATAGTATAAGAAAAGACACTAGACATGTATGCATGAGAGTCCTAAACTTATCGAAAATGAATAAGTGCCACCATATCACCATGAACAGAAAAGCCTCAAGAAAAGTTCCCACCCTCCCAACCCTCGTTATACAATAATAAAGAAGTTAGGCTTCGAAGTTCACCTTAAGATATTAACAGAAGCAAGAATGCGTAGTGGAAATACATGGGTATAGAAATTTTTTGACATAATACAAAAATTGAATAAATGAGGAAATAGTTCTAAGTGAGAAATCTAGGAGAAAAGTTATCTAGAAGAAATGATAAAGAGAAAAAATACTAGATAAGTGATATTGAGGATGTAAGAGAGAAGCATTAAACATGACTATAGATATGTAAGAAATGACATCTTTTGGGTAAAGAGTGAGGTATATAGATCATAGAAGTTTCAGTTACAGAATAGAACAAGAAAGTAAATGAAAAGGTCAGCAGGTATAAGGATTGGAAGCAGAAATAGAAGAATGAAACAATAAGATTTCTTAGTATTAGTTTAAATCACAGATAGAGGGTACTTTAGTACATATGTAGCATAGTATAGAATCGAGGGGGAAATTAGTACAGTGTTGCAATTCTTATAGTAGTTGAATCCTCACAGTTTAGTAAAAATGATATATGTTTAAGTAACCATCCTTGGCGGCACTAAGATATAGAATTATGTTAGAATGAAACACCGTAACCCAATTTTTAGCAATAATGGAAGCCAAGTACAAAAGGATATAAGTGATGAGTTGTAATTATATCACTATTTCCCACTCATTTAACCTAATATTTGTATAGTTTCTCGGGTTTTATGAATGTTTTGATGTATTTTTATTTATTTTGAAGATAAAAATAATTTTGGGACTTAATGGAATCAACTCAGGGCTAAAATGATGAAATCCGGAGAAAAAAAGGTCAAAAACGAAAATTTACTGTACGGGTTACGAAGTGCAGTTCTAAATTTCAATTTTGCGCAAGTTTGGTATTTTAGCCATAACTTTTTCATCCGATATCCGATTGAGCTGATTCAAGTTGTAGATTAAAGAAAACTCAAAAATTTACAACTTTGAAGATTTAAATATTTTCGAATTCTGAAGTTTGGAAGGCAGAAAGTGATGAATAATATAGTGTATTTTGAGTAATTACTATAGTCATTTTCAAAATATAAAAAATAAATTAAAAAAATTAAAAAAAAATTGTCAAACTTCCACCAAACATGCTTGCATGTTTGGTGCCATGTTTAATGTCATGTTTGGTGCCATGTCTGGTAGAGCAATTGGTGGAGCAATCGGTGGTGAAATTGGTGGAAGCCTTTAGATTTTCCTTTAAATACCAAGCCATGTCATTTGTAATTTTCATGCTTTCCTTAGGTTTTTGTAAGGAATTTAAGGATTGTATCTTGTTTGTATTTATTTTTAGTATTTAATTTATGCATTTTTATTTTCAGTAATAGTAGTAGTTTCTTTTTCTTCTATTTTCTTTTATGTTTAATAGTTAGATTTCCGCTAGGGGAATGGCGAAGTTTTTATTATTTTAATTTAGATTAATCTCCCTTAATTATAATATGGAAATTATAATTCAAACTAAAAGGTCTACCGCCTTAATGGATGATTTTATTTATTTGACATAATGTGATACCGCCTATATGGCTGGTCTTTAGGTGACAGATAATTACCGCCTATATGGGTGGTTTATTGACAAATAATGATATCGCCTTTTATGGCTGTTGGACTTAATTGGGAATCTAACTTAATGAGGATACCGCCTATATGGTCGGTTGGTCATATCACTGATAAATTCCATAGTATAATACGAGAGATTTCTAAATTAGAAGTAGTAAAGGTGGATCTCCTAACCCCCAGTATTTTATTTTTATTCTAGAGAAGTGATGAAACACAACATTAACATGCTTAATAATTGATTTAATTATATTATGGGTATTTCTTTAGTTTTTTTATTGAGTCTTAAGCTTAATGCTTCTTGTTAACTGGCCATTAATAAGATTGATATGGTAAACTTAAAATGAACTTGACGAAGAGATTTTAGGTTTCAGCATTAGATTCAATAGCCCACGATCTTCCTTGAGGATAGATAACCCTTTAATAGATTTCCTTACAGGATAGACATATACCTGTGGGGCCAGGGTAGCTACTATTGAAACTTGAAATTAATGAATTCAGGTAACTTGGTTGACATAGATATATGATTAATTGGGTTATTTGGGTATTTGCATCTAACCATCGATAGAGGCTTTTGCATATCTTCGTGTTCCAGGTTAGCAAACTGAATGATTACACATATATAAGAAAATCAATTCATCTTTAGGATATTATTGTGTGGAATCACAACCCTAGATCTTTGTGTCTTTTATTTATTTTTCTTAGTATTTTCTTTTTGCTTATTTTATTTATATTTATTTAAGCAAATCCACATTCAACCAACCAAAATAAATCATTCTCTTCTCCCTTAATTAGATACTTGTAAATAAATAATATCAATAATTAATAACAATAGCAGGAATTAACTCCTCGTGGGATCGATATTTTTATACTACTTGAACGATATATGCGCTTGCGTTATACGTGTGTGATTACGCCGGTCAATAAGCTTCACTCAGGATTAAGTTACCAGCGATTACACTAAAAGTAGGTGATACAAACTCAAGTATCAAGATGCAAGTCCTTAAGTTTGAAGTATAGCCAATTGAGGAGAGACCTTAGGAAATTACCTAGAAGCAACGTTTTTAGTACAATATTTTATTGATAGACAATAATACTAAGCTAAGGAACCTTGGACAATATTACAAGTACATGGAGTTGGGAAATGAGAATATAGACAATTAAGTATTTAAGTGGTGAGACAGAAGATTAAGTTCAAGATTGGACAAGTGATTAACAAGCATAAGTAAAGATCTAAAAAAAGAGACTTCCTGGGAACAAGAAAAGTTAAGAATTGTTAGAGGACTAGAAATGAAACAATTAAGAATACAAAGTAATAATTTTATGATACAAAGAACGAAGTGGTACTTCTCAGAAAAGAACCTAAAGGATATCCACTGCAACCACGAATTTTGAAGCAGTTTACCTAAGTATGGCAAAAGGTTTGAGACATATGTTAGAGACTAGGAGTGATGGAGGACCTCATATGGTTACTAATCAAAATATAAATGATTAGTCGGACAAAGACCTTCACTGTTAAATTATTTGGAAGCCTTGATGATACAAAACAGTATGAAGATCATATTAACAAGTTATTGTAGAGCTTTATTATAACTTCCAAGGTACAAAATTCTAGCTTCAGTAATCCTGAGACATAAGATAAGTTCCCAAATTTAAAGAGGATTCGAGGACGAATCCTCATTAAGGAGGGAGAATTTGTAATGACCTATAGTCCTATTACTGTTACGCTGTGGTACTATGGTATTATGGGATGAAGATAATATAATATAAATTATGTAGGGCACAAATACACTCATAAAACGACTTTGGGGATTTTAGGTTAATTTTCTGAAATTTCGACACGAGACTGTATAATGTATAATTCTGGAAATCCTATAGTATTTTAGCTATAACTTTCGTATATAAACACCGATTTTATGAATTTTATATCATCAGAAATCTCAAATCGAAAACTACAACTTTCATATTGGGAAGTTTTCCAAAATCGAATCTGAAATGGGTCAAAAATCATGATTTTTGAAACAGCTATAGTAAATTTCGGGAAATGTCTAGAAATGGGACATGTGGTAAAATTTCAACCACACTAATCTATCACAAAAATTAGCCATTGCCTCTATAAATAGGATATTATTCCCTCATTCCAAAAGTGGGAAAATTGGGTAGGAAAACAGAAGGGAAAAAATGGAGAGAAAAAATAGAAGAAGAGAAGAAAAAGAAAAAGAAGAAATGAAGAACAGAAAGAAAAGAGAGAAGAAATGAGAATGAGAAGCAAGAAGAAGAAGATGAGCATCAATTGGGGGGCTTAGAGCATGAAGAAAATCAAGAAGAAGAAGGGAAGAAAACTTGAACCAAATTTTGGTTTGTTGAATTTTGAAAATATGATGATAGAATATAGATTTTTCGCATGTTAAGGATTGTATATTGGTGATTGTTAAGTAAGGAAAATGATTAATGAGTTAAATACCCAAATTTAGAAAACTTTAAAGGTTGAGTTAAAAACAAGAAGTTTGAGATTAAAGAATTGTTTGAAAATGATAATTTGATACAGAATTGGTGAATTTGAAGTTTGATAAGTTGGTTTATACAATGATTTTGTTATTGACTACGTTTCTGGATTAGGGCGCTTCGCGACGCGTAAGGTTCAGATTCGTGACGCGAAGACCAAAATTTTTCTAAAATAATTTTAATCCATCCCAACTCCACTCTAGTGTATTAAGACCGCTCTTAGGGTCTCATATCAGTTCTCATACATACATCACGTACTTGAATTAAGAACTTTAGCCTAGTTCCGAACTTGCCCATAGTTTATAATCTAACCAAGTTACCACTTATAGACCATTACAGGATTTGTAATTTCCTTTGAAAATGGATCCAGTGTCAGTTAGATTCCAAAATAGTGAGTGGACCTTTTTCTCAAACTAATTTTATTAAGTTTTAAAATATCAGACTTACATTTTCTGCAAATAGGGCATTAGCTAATTTTACTTTTGTATCATTTATGATTTAACATTTTTCGAGATATGATTTGAAAAAGATATGTTTTCAGTATGAGTTTTATATTTTTTGGGGCATATGGGAAAACCCCCCCAGTATGTAACTTTTACAGAGATGGAATTGATGGACAGATAACATGTGCACATGTAGAGGACTGAGGGGATGGCGATAATTAACGCCTTCAGATCCTAGAGCGGGGCTAGGGGACGACAATACGTAACGCCCCTAGACCCTAGTTTCAGAGCTTGAGTGGTAGCATAGATCTGCACCCCCAGTTCTAGTTTCGTGGCTTGGGGGATGACGATATGTACCACCCTAATACCACATATTTCAGAGACAGTAGTGGCATACTTTGGGGGACGGTGATACGTAACACACCAAAATCATGGATTTGCACTGCTGGATACAGTTAGGCGTATGAGAGGACGATGATACGTAACGCCCTCATATGTCAAGTTTTTTTTTAAAAAAAATACAGATCAGTTTTCAGATAACATATTTTCAGAAAAAATAGTTTGCAGATATCAGAGTTTCAGGAAACAACTTTCAGAGACCAGTTTTTAGAAACAAATTTCAAATAGCAATTTTCATAAACATAAGTTTTCATCAAAGAGATTTCGGACAAGTTTTTAGAAATGGAGATTTCATATAAAGCTATTTATGGAATTTGGGCTTGAGCATCAAATGTTTTTATAATAGAAATTAGTTTTTCATCCACTAACTTAGATAATCTAACGGTCTAACATCCCCATCAGTTTCCTTGTTTTGTAGGTACTCTTAGAGGACGAGCATGAGAGGATGGATACTGATGCAGTCACTAGGGATGAGGTTCATCAGTATGAGTCAGAAATCGAGTGAGAGTCTAGTCAGAGTCAAATATGAGTCTTGTATTAGTTATTGATTATGTGTAGTCATTATAAAAATAATTGTTACTAAGTACAGTTATTAATATTGAGTTTGTTTTCTATGTTTTTGAGTTGGGCTACGGTCTCATACAAAATATAGTCAAATAGAAAAAAGTGTATTAGTATCTGTTTATGGTCAGATAGTCATAGGTTTATAGGGTTAGTACGGCTATCCTTTGCCAATGACATCTCCCAGATCAGGGATGTTACATGAGAACATTATATCAGTAAAGCCTTGTGTGACTGAGATGCTAGTGTTAATTTGATGCCTTTTTCGATTTACAAGAAATTGCAAATTGGAGAAGCAATCCCTACCTCAGTCTCTTTGCAACTTGCTGAAAGAACGCTCACATTTCTGAGAGGTCTAGTTGAAGATGTGCTGGCTAAAGTCAACAAACTCATTCTCCCAGCAGATTTCATTATCCTTGACATGGAAGAAGACAGAGATGTACCTATTATTCTTGGAAGATCATTCTTAGTTATAGGTCGAAATTTTATTATTGTACAAAAATGAGAACTAACCATAAAAGTGCAGGACCAAGAAGTTACCTTCAATGTTTTCAAAGCCATGAAATTCCCAAGTGATGAAAAAGAGGAGGAATGTTTCAAAATTGATGTTGTAGATAGTATCATTCATGATACTAACGTAATTCTACTTCCCACGAATAAACTTGAAGCTTGCATCACCAATATGACTGACAGTGAACTAGATGCTGAAATTCTGGAATGTATCAACTATCTTGATAGACAATTGTTGGGTTTCTATATTAGTCCCAAGATCAAATTAAGCTTTGAAATGTGAATGAATAATCAAAGAAGAGTGGCAGAAACATACTTACATTGATCGGCTTTATGATGCGTCAAACAATAAAATTTTTCCTCTAAGAAGCTTTGAGATTCGGCCAAGATGAAAAGTTCCAAGTCCAAGCTTTGTCTTGTGATTCCAAACTCTTGAATAGGTTTCCCTATCACCTTGTATGAATTCTTTGAAGTGTGTGCTAGCACTCAAAAATTTCCACAATTTTTGGTTCTTATTCAAGCCAAGTTTCGGCCAAATAAAGAACAAGTGAGGGAGAGGAAAATGCTTACAAATTCGGAAATGAGAGAGAGAAAATGAACTTATGTAAATGATTTCAAAAATCAAAAATATTTGATATACCAAACATGGTCTGGTAAAGGTCAATCATGACATCAAGGTTGAGTGTTGAACAAGCCTTCACCTTATTCACCAAAAACCCATCACCAAAAAGCTACTTTAAAGTGACAAGTGATGTGATGATTGATGTGACATATGGGCCCCACTCGATTCAAAATACGAGTGGGCCCGTAAACACTCTCAGGCTCGAGTTTGCTAATTCCGAATTAACAAACTTTCATCGCGACATAATTAAATAATTAAATAATTATGCCTAGCA
The DNA here is from genome assembly GCA_019454045.1 of Zanthoxylum bungeanum. NCBI lineage: Eukaryota > Viridiplantae > Streptophyta > Magnoliopsida > Sapindales > Rutaceae > Zanthoxylum > Zanthoxylum bungeanum. The sequence continues at coordinate 28,714 of SKCR01016407.1, read as the reverse complement.
AAATTACTATTCACATCACTAACGAATTAATTCTAAATTAACTCGTTTGCCCGAATTAAAATCCAATTTTAATTCCGCGTCTAAATCTAATTTCGTTTAATATATCGAATATATTATTTTATCGATTAATTCCAAATTAATCTTTCTCTCTCTTCAAAAAGTACTTTATCCAAGATAAAGTCTCTCCGTAATTAATCCCAGATTAATTAAGCTCGAATCATACGTCATCGGTGAATCTTCGGGAAGCAACCCAAAAGATCCCTGGATATGTTGGCAGTAAAACTGATCGTCGCACTATCCGAACACGTACGTACCTAGTACTATATTTTTACCGATTTACGAGATAATGTTGGCTTCTAGCAAAGCGTCATGCCTACCCAATTCTCCAGAAATATTCTTAATGGAATATACGATCTATATCAGGAATAGTATACCGTAGTATTGTGTATAGCGATCCAGTATCGAATGTTCACGTGCAAGTCCTGGGGCTGGAATAGTGTCTGCCCAGTACGAAGTACATATCGGATATCAAGCAACTGGTCTCTTTGAATCGGATAATCCTGACCTTATCATATTATCCCGATGGTTGCAACACAATAGAGAACTAGTTCTGAATCCCTGCGTGATCATCATCTCCATATATCTGAAGTGATACTTTCGTCGTGACATCACACCCAATACACTACGATTCTCAACAAACCCAGAAGAGGCGTACGTAGAACTTGTTAAAGTCCTGGACGACCAAAACCAAAGCGTATCGATTGTCGCAAGTACTAGTGATGCAAGTCTCAGGTTAAGACCAAATACACATACCCTGAAGCGGACTCCCATAGACATATAGACATACTACTAATGGGATTCCAAGGGTTTTAGAAGAGGCGTACGTAGAACTTGTTAAAGTCCTGGATGACCAAAACCAAAGCGTATCGATTGTCGCAAGTACTAGTGATGCAAGTCTCAGGTTAAGACCAAATACACATACCCTGAAGCGGACTCCCATAGACACATAGACATACTACTAATGGGATTCCAATGGGTCTATCCTGAGCGAAGCTATTTTCCATACCATCGGTAAAACACAACCTCTTATCGCACTTGTATAAGTATCTAATACTTAAATATATGAGAACTATGCCGTTATGCCCTCACGACGCGCACAAGTGCAATACTAGTCTATTCCGCATTATCGATATGCAATCTTGATAAAACTATGACTAGGAATGTTTATTGATTAAACCTTTATGAATTGATACTGTCTCATATCATCTCAATCCAGAACTAATCATAAGGACTTCTACCATTTATATATCAAAGTAAATAAATTACAAAACGGTAAAAGGTAATTTCATTGCTACATAGTTAATTTTGTACAAAAACACAATATCTTTTACAAACAGTGACACTATGGGTTATAACTGTCCAACAATCTCCCACTTGGCCTATAGCCAGTCACTCAAACATCTAATACCTGAACTATGTACATGTCGCTAAAACTTTTACAGAGGAATAACTTTCGTCAGCGGATCTGCAATATTGTAATCTGATGCAACCTTCTCGACCTTCACATCGCCACGATGTATGATCTCACGTATCAGATGGAAACGTCAAAGAACATACTTGGATCGTTGATGAGACCGCGGTTCCTTAACCTGCGCTATAGCCCCGTTATTGTCACATATAATGGAACGGGCTCAGCTACTAACGGAACTATTCCTAATCCAATTAGGAATTTTCGAATCCAAACTGCATCTTTTACTGCTTCGGCTGCAGCAATATACTCTGGCTTCTGTTATGGAATCGGTAACAATCTCTTGCTTGGAAAATTTCTAGCTTATTGCTCCGTTATTCAAATAAAATATGTACCTGAATTACGACTTGCAGTCGTCTTTGTCGGTTTGGAAACTTGCATCGGTATACCCAGTTACCTCAAGTTCTCCATCTCCATAGATTAAGAAAGCATCCTTAGTTCGTCTAAGATACTTAAGGATAATCTTAACCGCAATCCAGTGACCTTCACCTGGATCGGCCTGATAGTGACTATACATGCTCAAAGCATAGGAGACATTAGGTCGTGTACATATCATGGCATACATGATCGATCCGGCTGCCGAGGCCAACGGTATCCGAATCATGTTGTCTCTCTCATCTTGAGTTTTAGGACACATATCCTTAGATAGATAGACGCCATGTGACACTGGTAACAGCCCCATGTTGGACTGATCCATGTTGAATCTCTTCAACACTTTTTCAATGTATGTAGTCTGGGAGAGTCCAAGCAGCTTTCTAGATCTATCCCGGTAGATCTTTATTCCAAAAATAAATGCTGCTTCTCCCAGATCTTTCATGGAGAATTTCAATGAAAGCCAAGCTTTCACCGATGTTAACATGGGAATGTCATTGCCAATAAGCAATACATCATCAACATAAAGGATAATAAAAGTCAGTGTTCTCCCACTAACCTTCTTATATACACAAGGATCATCTTCGTTTTGAATGAAATCATATTCTTTTATGATCTCGTCAAAAAGTTGGTTCCATGACCGTGATGCTTGCTTCAATCCATAAATGGATCAATTTAACTTACAAACCTTATTTACAAGTCTAGGCATGATAAAATCGTCAAGCTGTTGTATGTAAACATCCTCGAAAAGTTTTCCGTTATGGAAAGCGGTTTTAACGTACATCTGTCATATCTTGTAATCGAAAAATACAGCAATAGTAAGCATTATCCGAATGGCGGGTGAGAAAGTTTCATCGTAATCGACACCATGTCGTTGATGATACCCATTCGCTACAAGCCTAGTTTTGTACGTTTGTATGTTGTCATCCATATCGGTCTTCTTTTTGAAGACCCATTTGCAACCAATAGGCTTTATGCCTTCTGGTGCATCAACTAGTGTCCAAACTTGGTTGGTGTACATGAAATCCATTTCAGACTTCATGGCTTCTTGCCATAAAGTGGAATCGATATCTTGTATTGCTTCCTCATACGTAGTCGGTTCGTTATCCTCAATAAGATTAATATCTACATGAGGTGAGATCAGAAACCCATACCTCTTAGGTTGTTTCCTAACTCTCTTCGACCTATGCGGTCGTTATGTAATCGAAGATTATGGTACAGTCTCATCCCGGATGGACTGTTCTTGTTCCGTTAAGGATTCTGTGCCAGGAACAGTATCACTCTGATTTTCATCGAGTTCTACTTTCCTCCCACTAACCACTGCATTTAGGAATTCCTTCTCAAGGAAAACCGCATGTAGAGCAACAAATACTTTGTTCTCTTGTGGGTTATAGAAGTAATATCCTTTGGTTCCCCTAGGATATCCTACGAATAGGCATTTATCCAATTTGGGTTCAAGTTTGGTACCTTCCAAACGTTTGACGTATGCCCAGCAACCCCAAATCTTTAGGAATGAGAAACCCGATTTCTTTCCTGTCCATATCTCATACGGAGTCTGTTGTACAGACTTTGACGGAACCTTATTCAAAATAACTATTGTACTGTTTAATGCATATCCTTAGAAGGAAATAGGTAGCTCAGTGCGACTCATCATAGACATTACCATGTCCAACAAAGTTCGGCTTCTCCGTTCGGACACACCAATTAATTTCGGTGTTCCAGGAGGAGTCCATTGTGAAAGAATACCATATTCATTCAAGTAATCTAGAAACTCATTGCTTAAGTATTCACCATCACGGTCCGACCGTAATGTCTTTATACTCTTGCAGGTCTGTTTTTCTACTTGGTGTCGAAACTCTTTGAATTTATCAAAGGTTTCCGACTTGTGTCTCATAAGTTACACATAACCATAACACGATGCATCATCCGTAAAGGTTACGAAGTATTCATATCCACCTCTAGCCTGGCTAGACATGGGCCCAAATATGTCACTATGAACGAGGGCTAACAGTTCGGTGGCGCGTGCACCTTTACCGCTAAAAGGTGATTTAGGCATTTTGCCTAATAAGCAAAATTCGCAGACGTCATATGAATTGGGATCAAATCCGTCCAAGTACCCACTCTTCAAAAGTGTGGATATGCGAGTTTTGTTTATGTGTCCTAGAAAAAAATGCCACATATAAGTTTCATCTTTGTTACTCATTTTAAGCCTTTTGTTTGTTATATTATATGTTTGAGATTGATTTATATTCAAAATATAAAGACCATTATTTGCAACAGCAGTGTAAATTTCTACATTATTTTATACATAAAACACCCGGTGTTTGGAAATATAAAAGTATACCCACATTGGGTTAACATAGATACATAAATAATATTCCTAGTCAAACTAGGTACATAATAACTGTCTGTTAGTTCAAGTACATGCTCCGAGGGCAGTTCCAAAACAAAAGTGCCAACGGCCAAAACGGCAACTAGTGTCCCATTTCCGACGCGTAGATCAATCTCCCTTGAGGCCAGTCTCCTGTTAATCCGCAGATCCTGCACACCAGTACATATGTGAGTACCACAACCGGAATCAAAAATCGAATTTTAAAACTATAAGTAGTCATGTTTATTTCAATAACAAACATACCTGAAGTCGGTGCCTTGCCCGCTTTAATCTCCTTCTGGAGCGCCTTGTACTCGAGGCAGTCACGCTTCCAGTGACCCCGCTTGCCGCACTGGAGGCATACAACTTGAGATTTGTCCTTGGGTTTCCCAGAACCCTTTGACGCTTTGCCCTTGCCCTTCTTCTTATGCTTCTTCTTTTTAACACCACCAGTCGCCTTAGGCCAACCCTTGGGAGACTGAGATGTTGAAGTAAAGTGTGCCTCGCGTTTCTTGCCCTTGAGAAGCTCCTTCTCAGCTTCCTTTAGAATAGACATCAACTCTCCAAGAGTATCATCTTGGTTCATCATGTTATAGTTCATGATGAACCCACTCCAAGTGTCGGGGAGAGACTGCAAGATCAAATCTGTGGAAGTCTCAGCCTCAAAGACTATCCCCATCTGATTCAGTTGCTCGATGTTAGCAATCATCTGTGCCACATGCGACTCAACAGACATGCCTTTTGACATACGTGAACGGAAGAGCTTCTTCTGCAACTCATATCTCTGCGATCTAAGGTTAGGTCGGTGAAGATCGTGCAACCTCGCCAACATGTTATAGGGATCCAAGTCTCTATTCTGTCGACGGAAATGCTGAGTCATAGCAACAAGCATAATAGACTGAACAGTAGAATTATCATCGCTGTGAGTCTTCCAAAGTTCATTTCCCAATCCGAAAAGTTCATGCCCTTGAAGACATTTTCGCCCATGATAATGTCTCGGACACTGCCCTTTCCCGTCATATTGATTACGATAGTCCAACTATCTAATCAACGATATATGGGTACAGTCTAATTGTTACAAGAAAATAACATTATATTAGTCCAACTAATAAAATAATTTTAACGAAATAATTTGAAAGCGCGTAAAGCTAAGTATCTGAACGAATTTGCAAATTCAATACTAGTCTTCCACTATTTTCGGCGAGCCTCTAACCCTCTGTCGAGTACTCGGGAAACCCAGTTCCTAGTGGGCTAGGATCCCGTTAAATAACACACAACCATGACTTTGGCCAACAAGCTGTATGATATTTAACTAGGTAGATCTCGAAGATCAATTGGATCTCATCCAATTCCTAGATCCGGTAGGTGAACATCCAAGTCCGAAACATATATACAATATATATGCCAATATCATCAACTAAGCCTTGGCTTTGGCATAACAAGCTTAATGATTCCAGTTAAGTGGGACCCATTGACAAGGAAAACTTTGTAATCAATGTCGATGGACAAGAAGTGATCTTGACTTTGGCCAAAAAATCACCAACTTGGACAAGACACCGATGTGGAACAAAGCCTTCATGATTCAAACACATCTACAATTGACAAAGGTCTTGACTTTGGCCAACAAACCAATACTAACTTTGAATCTTGAGTAAGAATCACTCAATGGAAAGAAAACACTTAATATATTTTGAGGGTTTTTCGCGTAATTGGCAAACAATTAATTATCTTTGTTAGGTCTCATCATACACCCTTAAGCATGCTTCTAAAAGCATATTAAGGCACGATAAGTAAATTAATAACGATATACTGATGGACATTAACAGATTGTTCCTAGAAAAAATCACTCTCTTTCCTATCCTAGGCTAGCACTATTCTACTTCTACCCAATTATATAATACAATAATAGAAACCTCATTACATTTAGGGGAATTAGGTGAGAAAAGAATACAAAGAATCAATGAGAGATAAGACTGGACACGCAGGTCTAATTTAATAAATTCTAAATTTACTACAATTTCCAAAATTACCCTTTCCCTCTAATATCCATCCGATAAACGCTATTCATTCAACATATCCATGTATTCATATAAGCATGTTATTCAATCAATCTAATCAAATTAATTAATCTTTGAATATTAGTGATCATCCAATGTTCAAATAATGATTTGATTTGTGCGAGTCCAACTCGTTTGAGAATAAGTACTTAAAGTTCGAATTCTTGAATTATATCGAACTACTAATTAAATCTAATTTAATTTGTATTCAATGCTAATTCATTTATTTAATTCCAAATTAAATGACTACATTTTTTAATGCGCTTTAACGACTTAGATTCCAAATCTAATCGGGAAAATTCGATGGGCTTTCAATTGATTTCATAAGGCATGGGCTTTGGTCAATATGGGTCAAACCCAATTACCAAGGCCTAAGTAAGGAATCACCCTCATTTGCCAAGAAACCAATTTCGGCCCATAAGGCCCAATTAAACTTTTAAAGCCCATTTGTTACATTTGGACTTAATGGAATGATTTAGGCCCAATATGGATCCAATCCAATTGGCCTAAACCAACTTGGCCTAACCAAGCCCATTATGCCCAAATACAAAAATTACAAGCCTAATTCAAAATCAAGCCCATTTAATCAAATTTTAAAAATTCCAAATTTTATAATTCAATTAACCAAAGTGTAATACATCAATTAATTATCTAAATTAATATTTCCAGAATACAAATTTAATCAATTAATTATGTATTCTTTTGTTCAACTTATGTCCAACATTTTTGAACCAAAAATCATCTCATTACATGCTCAATAGGTCACGGCATTAGTGGGTATTTTATGTCCGATTTCATTTTAAATCCAATTGAATTTTGAATCAACATTTCCCAATCGTTTCAAGTCATCCAATGATCTAAGAAATAAAAAATACCATGACCATATGGTAATGTCAACATTCAGCCAAGCAAAGTATTGGGAAAATTTTTGATCCAATCAATATTTCATGAAATTGATCATATACAACTTCAATACATCATCATTCAAGCATACTCAATCAATCAATTTTATCAAATCATGCTCAAATTGATTTTACCCAAATTTTACCCTAATTCATTTCAAGCTCAAATTGGCTCTTAGATACCATTGTTGGGTATCTAGATTAGTCCCAAGATCAAATTAAGCATTGAAATATGAATGAATAATCAAAGAAGAGTGGCGGAAACATACTTTAAAGTGACAAGTAATGTGATGGTTGATGTGACATGTGGGCCCCACTAGATTCAAAATGTGAGTGGGCCCGCAAACACTCTCGGGCTCGAGTTAGCTAATTCCGAATTAATACACTTTCATCGCGACGTAATTAAATCGAATTTAATTAAATAATTATGCCTAGCAAAATTACTATTCACGTCGCTAACGAATTAATTCTAAATTAACTCGTTTGCCCGAATTAAAATCCAATTTTAATTCCGCGTCGAAATATAATTTCGTTTAATATATCGAATAAATTATTTTATCGATTAATTCCAAATTAATCTTTCTCTCTCTTCAAATAGTACTTTATCCAAGATAAAGTCTCTCCGTAATTAATCCCAGATTAATTAAGCTCGAATCATATGTCATCGGTGAATCTTCGGGAAGCAACCCAAGAGATCCCTGGATATGTTGGCAGTAAATCTGATCGTTGGACTATCCAAACACGACGTACCTAGTACTAAGTTTTTATCTATTTACGAGACAAGGTTGGCTTCTAGCAAAGCGCCATGCCTACCCAATTCTCCAGAAATATTCTTAATGGAATATACGATCTATATCAGGCGTAGTATACCGTAGTATTGTATATAGCGATCCTGTATCGGATGTTCACGTGCAAGGCCTGGGGCTGGAAGAGTGTCTGTCCCGTACGAAGCACATATCAGATATCAAGCAACTAGTCTCTTTGAATCGGATAATCCTGACCTTGTCATATTATCCCGATGGTTGCAACACAATAGAGAACTAGTTATGAATCCCTGCGTGATCATCATCTCCATAGGTCTGAAGTGATACTTTCGTCTCGACATCACACCCAATACACTACGATTCTCAACAAACCCAGAAGAGGCGTACGTAAAACCTTTTAATGTCATGGACGACCAAAACCAAAGTGTATCGATTGTCACAAGTACTAGCGATGCAAGTCTCTGATTAAGACCAAATACAACTACCCTGAAGTGGAATCCCATAGACACATAGACATACTACCAATGGGATTCCGCGGGGTCTATCCAGAGCAAAGCTATTTTCCGTACCATCGGTAACACACAATCTCTTTTCGCACTTGCATAATATCCAATACTTAAATATATGAGAACTATGTCGTTATGCCCTCACGACGCGCACAAGTGAAGTACTAGTCTATTCTGCATTATCGATGTCCAATCTCGATAACACATTACTATGGATGTTTAATGTTTAAACCTTTATGGATTGATACTGTCTCATATCATCTCAATCCGGAATTAATCATAAAGACTTATACCATTTATATATCAAAGTAAATAAATTATAAAATGGTAAAAGATAATTTCATAGCTACATAATTAATGTTGTACAAAAACACAATATCTTTTACAAACAGTGACGCTATGGGTCATAACTGTCCAACAACAATTTCACTTCAAATCGACACCACAAGTGGAAAGTTTGAAACTACTAAAAAAATAAATCAAGCCCTCAATTAAAGAACCACCGTAGCTGGAGCTAAAGCTACTTCTGAACCATCTCAGGTATGCATTCTTAGGAAACTCTACTGAATTACCTATGATTATCTCTTCTTCTCTAACATTGGAGCAGGAAGAAAAGTTACTGAGAGTATTACGAGAACATAAGAAAGCCATTGGCTGGACTATAGCAGACATTCAAGGCATTAATCCATCATTTTACATGCACAAAATTCTGATTAATGATCAGTATAAACCCACAGTGGAACATCAACGAAGACTAAATCTAATCATGAAGGAGGTCATGAAAAAGAAATTATCAAATGGTTGGATGCCGACATCATTTACCCCATCTCTGAAAGCACTTGGGTGGGTCTCATGCAGTGTGTGCCAAAGAATGGAGGAATAACTGTAGTCGCAAATGAAAAGAATGAGCTGATTCCAACAAGAACGGTGACTGGATAGAAAGAATGCATTGACTACAGGAAGCTGAACAAAGCAACAAGGAAATATGATTTTCCATTGCCATTCATTGACCAGATGCTGGACAGATTGGCGGTACATAAGTTCTATTATTTTCTGGATGGATATTCGTGGTGCAATCAGATTGCCATCGCCCCAGAAAATCAAGAGAAAACTATTTTTACATATCTGTATGGCACTTTTGCTTTCCATAGAATGTCATTTGGACTATGTAATGCTCCTGCAACATTTTAATATTGCATGATAGCCATCTTCTCAGATATACTGGAACAAAGTATGGAGGTTTTCATGGATGATTTCTCTATGTTTGGAGATTCTTTCGACCACTGCTTGTAAAATCTGGAAAAGGTGTTACAAAGATGTGAAGATACCAATCTGGTACTCAATTGGGAGAAATGCCACTTCATGGTGTAAGAAGGCATTGTCCTGGGACATCGGATCTCACAAAAGGGAATCGAGGAAGAAAAAGAAAAGATTGAGATAATTGAAAAAATACCTCCACCAATATTTGTCAAATGGATTCGGAGTTTTCTCAGCCATGCAGGCTTTTACAGGAGATTTATCAAAGACTTCTCAAAGATTGCTAAACCTCTGTGTAATCTTCTAGAGAAAGATGTGCCTTCCAACTTCACCAAAGAATTCCACGAAGCTTTTGAGATCATTCAGCAATCAAATTTCTGATCACGAAGAAAGATGCCAAACCCAGATTGATCCGTTGGGTGCTTCTGTTATAAGAATTTGACGTGGAGATCCGAGACAGGAACAGGACAGAAAACCAAGTGGCAGATCTCTTATCGAGACTCGAGAATGGAGAAATAGCTGGCAAAGAACTGACAATCAAAGAAACTTTTCCGAATGAATAGTTGTTTGCCATGAAATTGTTAGACAATTATGAAACATAGCGTCACTGTTTGTAAAAGACATTGTTTTTTTGTACAAAATTAACTATGTAGTAATGAAATTGCCTTTTACCATTTCGTAATTTATTTACTTTGATATAGAAATGGAAGAAGTCCTTATGATTAGTTGCGTATTGAGATGATATGAGACAGTATCAATCCATAAAGGTTTAATCATTAAATATCCCTAATCGTAGTATTATCGAGACTAGACATCGATAATGCGGAATAGACTAGTATTGCACGTGTGCGCGTTGTGAGGGCATAACGACATAGTTCTCATATATTTAAGTATTGGATACTATGCAAGTGCGATAGGAGGTTGTGTTTTACCGATGGTATAGAAAACAGCTTCGCTCTAGATAGACCCCACAGAATCCCATTGGTAGTATGTCTATGTGTCTATGGGAGTCCGCTTCAAGGTAGGTGTATTTGGTCTTAACCTGAGACTTGCATTGCTAGTACTTGCGATAATCGGTAAACTTTAGTTTTGGTCGTCCAGGGCTTTAAAAGGTTATGTGTACGCCTCTAATGGGTTTATTGAGAATCGTAGTGTATTGGATGTGATGTCAAGACGGAAGTATCACTTCAGACATATGGAGATAAAGATCACGCAGGGATTCAGAACTAGTTCTCTATTGTGTTGCAACCATCGGGATAATATGACAAGGTTATGATTATCTGATTCAAAGAGACTAGTTCTTTGGTATCCGATATGTGCTACGTACGGGGCATACACTATTCCAGCCCTAGGCCTTGAATGTGACATCTGATACTGGATCGCTATACGTAATACTATGTATACTACGCCTGACATAGATTATATATTCCAGTAAGAATATTTCTGGAGAATTGGGTAGGCACGGTGCTTTGCTAGAAGCCAACCATGTCTTGTAAATCGGTAAGCACGTAGTTCGAGGTACGTACTTAATCGAATAGTCCGATAACCAGATTTACTGCCAACATATCTATAGGTCTCTTGGGTTGCTTCCCAAAGATTCACCGATGACAGTTGATTTAAATTAGAATTAATCTGCGATTAATTAAGATGGAGAAATTAATCTAGGATTAATTGAGGTATTATTTAATCTGGGTTTAAATGTGTTCGAAAGAGAGAGAGCGCGATTAATTTGGAATTAATCGGTAGAATAAATTTAATAGTTAAATTTGATTTTTCTATTTAATTTATTCGTATGGGCTAAAATTAATATATCAGATATATCAATATAAATAGGATTTCATTACGAAATTAAAGTCGGACTTTAATACGAACGAACAGATTAATTTAGAATTAATTCGTAAACGGCATTCATAATAAATTTACGAGGCGTTGTTATTTAATTAAATTAGATTTAATTATTTAACAATGAGAATTCATTTTATCGAATTAAACGAATCTGAGCCGCGGCAAACATTCGTAAAATCCATTCGAATTTTGAATTCAAATGTGGGGCCCACATTAAATATGGTAATTGGGAGAGTGGTTGGCATTTATGCCATACCATCCACTTTCCAACCACCTTGGAATGGTTTTGCCAAAACTATTTACCCAACCACCTTGTTTAGGTGAAAAGGGTAAATTGGCTTTTACCAAAACCCCTCTATCTCTCTCATTTGTGTAGAGAATACAAAAACACAAACCCTAGACACACCTTGGGCGTGAGCTTCCTTTCATTCTCCCTTTGATTTTGTGGTAAAATCATTCAAAGCTAGCACTTCAAATATCAACAAAGGTGATAGGGAAACAACTTCAAGAGTTGGAATCAACACTTAAAGCTTGGAACTTGGAGTTCTCCTCTCAAATTTTAAAAGCTCAAATTCATTCATTGTAAGTAATTCCGCAACTTATAATGAACTTATTAACATTATTTCATGCTTATTATATCATTGGCATGTTCTAGGATCATTAACAGAAATAACATGATGTCCCTTGGTATGCTGATTATGTCAACTACATAGTATCTGGAAAATGGCCATTGTAATGGACACATCAGCAACAAAGGAAGTTCTTCAAAGAAGTCAAACATTATATCTAGGATGAGTCGTACATGTTCAAACTCTATGCTGATCAATTACTGAGACGTTTTATTCCACATGAGGAGGTCAATAATGTTACGTAGCATTGTCATTCATCACCATACGGCGGACACTTCAGCGAAAATAAAACTGCAGCCAAAGTCCTACAGTCAGGTTTATTCTGGCCCACTCTTTTTAAAGATACTTACTTTTTTACTCTTCAATGTGATAGGTGCTAGAGAACAAGAAATATATCAAGGAGAAATGAAGGATCTCTGTAAAATATTATGGAAGTGGAGATATTTGATATATAAGGGATTGATTTTATGGGACCTTTTGTTCCATCATTCGGAAACCTGTACTGCTAGTTGTCGTAGACTACGTCTCCAAATGGGGTTGAACCAATAGAACTGCCATCAAATAATTCAAAAGTGGTGATAAATTCCTTAAAAGAATATTTTCACTTGCTTCGGAACACCTCGGGCAATCATTGGTGATGGTGGCACACATTTTTACAACAAATACTTTGATACATTCCTATCCAAATACAAAGTTACTCATAAAGATGCCACTGCCTACAATCCAGAGTTAAATGGATAGATTGAATTTCAAATAGGGAGATCAAAAGAATCTTGTAGAGAACCATTAGATCAACAAGGATAGACTGATCTATAAAATTGGATGACGCATTATGGGCCTACCAGACAGCTTACAAAACACTTATTGGTATGTCCTTATATCGATATTGGACAGTTATGACCCATAGCGTCACTGTTTGTAAAAGACATTGTGCATTGTACGAAATTAACTATGTAGTAATGAAATTATCTTTTACCGTTTTGTATTTATTTACTTTGATATACAATAGTTCCGGATTGAGATGACATGAGACAGTATTAATCCATAAAGGTTTAATCATTAAATATCCATAGTCGTAGTATTTTCGAGACTGGACACCGATAAAGCGGAATAGACTAGTATTGCACCTGTGCGCGTTGTGAGGGCATAACGGCATAGTTCTCATATGTTTAAGTATAGGATACTTATGCAAGTGCGATAGGAGGTTGTGTTTTACCGATGGTACGGAAAACAGCTTCGCTCTGTATAGACCCCGCGGAATCCCATTGGTAGTATGTATATTTGTCTCTGGGAGTCCGCTTTAGGGTAGGTGTATTTGGTCTTAACCTGAGACATGCATCGCTAGTACTTGCGACAATCGGTAAACTTTGGTTTTGGTCGTCCAGGGGCTTTAACAGATTCTGTGTACGCCTCTGCTAGGTTTATTGGGAATCGTAGTGTATTGGATGTGATGTCAAGACAGAAGTATCACTTCAGACATATGGAGATGATGATCATGCAGGGATTCAGAACTGGTTCTCTATTGTGTTGCAACCATCGGGATAATATGACAAGGTCATGATTATCTGATTCAAAGAGACTAGTTGCTTGATATCTGATATGTGCTTCGTACGGGGCAGACACTATTCCAGCCCCAGGCCTTGCACGTGACATCTGATACTGGATCGCAATACGCAATACTACGGTATACTACACCTGATATAGATCATATATTCCATTAAGAATATTTCCATAGAATTGAGTAGGCATGGCGCTTTGCTAGAAGCCAACCTTATCTCATAAATCGGTAAAAATATAGTACGAGGTACGTACGTGTTCAGATAGTCCGACGATCGTATTTACTGCCAACATATCCAGGGATCTCTTGGGTCGCTTCCCGAAGATTCACCGATGACGTATGATTCGAACTTAATTAATCTAGGATTAATTACAGAGAGACTTTATCTTGCATAAAGTACTATTTGAAGAGAGAAAAAGATTAATTTGGAATTAATCGATAAAATAATATATTCGATATATTATTCAGAATTAGATTTCGACGCGGAATTAAAATTAGATTTTAATTTGGGCAAATGAGTTAATTTAGAATTAATTCGTTAGCGACGTGAATAGTAATTTTTCTAGGCATAATTATTAATTAAATTCGATTTAATTACGTCGCGACGGAAGTTCGTTAATTTAAAATTAGCGAACCCGAGCCTGAGAGTGTTTGCGGGCCCACTCGTATTTGAAATCATGTGGGGCCCATATGTCACATCAACTATCACATCACATGTCAATTTAAGTTACTTTTGTGATGTGATGTGTTTAGGTGAGGTTGTTGGTGCTTGTAAAACACTCCAAATGAAAGCTTGAAAGACTTATACCAACTTCACTTTTGGTATATCAAATTAATTGATTTTGGAAATCATTTACACAACTTTCTTTTCTCTCTCATCTTGACCAAATTGGCAAGCAAGAAATACTCTCCTCTTGTTCTTCACTTGGCCGAATTTTGGCTTGAACAAGATCAAAATTTGTGGTAAAGTTTTGAGTGCTAGCACACACACCTTCAAGGAATCATCAAGAGGTGATATGGAAACCTATTCAAGAGCTTGGAAACTCAAAGAAAAGCTTGGAGCTACTACTTCCACCTTGGCCGAATTCTTGGACTTCTTAGAGCAAAATTTTTTATTGTTTGACGCATCCATAAACCGTTCAATGTAAGTGTGTTTCCGTCACTCTTCTTTATTATTCATTCATGATTTTATGCTTATTTGATGTTGGGATTAAACCTACAAACCCCAACAATGGTATCTTAGAGCCTAAATGAGCATGAAATGAATTAGGGTAAAATTTGGGTAAAATCAATGTGAGCATGATTTGATAAAATTGATTGATTAAGTATGCTTAAATATTGATATATTGAGGTTGGATTGGATCAATTTCATGAATTATTGATTGGATCAAATTTTTGCCCACCATTAGGCTTGGCCGAATGTGACTGCTACCCTAGGTTCTTGGTATTTTTTTGTTTTGATGATCATTGGATGACTTGAAACGAATGGGAAATGTCGATTTGTAATTCGATCGGATTGAAAAATGAAATCGGATATAAACCCTAATCCTGCCCGAGAGCTTTAGAGCATGTAAAGACTTGATTTTTGATTCAAAAAATTGTTGGACATTAATTGAATAAAAAGATACATAATTAATTGGTTAAATTTTATTTTGGAAATATTAATTTGGGTAATTAATTGATGTATTACACTTGATTAATTAAATTATAAAATTTGGAATTTTAAAATTTGGTTAAATGGGCTTGATTTTGAATTGGGCTTGGAAATGTTATATTTGGGCATAATGGGCTTGGTTGGGCCAAGTTGGTTTGGGCAATTGGATTGGATCCAAATTGGGCCTAAATCATTCCATTAAGTCTAAATGTAATAAATGAGCTTTAAAAGTTTAATTGGGCCTTATGGGCTAAAATTATTTTTTGGGCAAATGAGGGTGATTTCCTTAATTGGGCTTGGTAATTGGGTTTGATCCATATTGACCAAAGCCCACGCCTTAAGAAATCAATTGAAAGCCCATCGAACTTTAATTAAACATACATTGGATGTTAATTGGGCTTTGAGACCAATTAAGATTGGATTTGGAATCTAAGTCGTTAAAGCACATTAAAAAAAGTGTAGATATTTAATTCGGAATTAAATAAATGAATTAGTATTGAATACAGATTAAATTAGATTTAACGAGTAGTTCGATATAATTCAAGAATGCGTACTTTAAGTACTTATTCTCAAACGAGTTGAACTCGCGCAAAATCAAATCATTGTTTGAACATTGGATGATCACATAATTAAAGATTAATTAATTGGATTAGATTGGTTGAATTGCATGCTATGAATTAATATATGGATGTGTTGAATGAATAGCGCATATCGGATGGATATTAGAAGGGAAAGGGCAATTTTAGAAATTATTGTAAATTTGGAATTTACAAATTGAACATGCGTGTCAAACCTTATCTCTCTTTATTTCTTTTTATTCTCTTCTCACCTAATTCCCCTCAATGTAATGAGGTTTCTATTATTGTATTATGTAATTGGGTAGAAGTAGAATAGTGCTAGCCGGGGAGAGGAAATGGAGTGATTTGTTCTAGAAACAATCTGTTTAAATATCCATCCGCATATCGTTATTAATTTACTTTTCGCGCCTTATGATGTTTTAGAAGCATGCTTAAGGGTGTATGATGAGACCTTAACAAATATAATAAATTTGCTGCCAATTTACGCAAAAACCCTCAAATCATATTAAGTGTTTTTCCTTCCGTTGTGATTCTTACTCAAGATCCAAAGTTGACATTGGTTTGTTGGCCAAAGTCAAGACCTTTGTCAATTGCGGATGTGTTTGAATCATGAGAGTTTTGTTCCATATCGGTGTCTTGTCCAAGTTGTGATTTGTTGGCCAAAGTCAATATCATTTCTTGTCCATCGACATTGATTACGAAGCTTTCCATGTCAATGGGTCCCGCTTAACTGGAATCATTAAGCTTGTTGTGCCAAAGCCAAGGCTTAGTTGATTCAGAGGAAAGAGGTTAGGCAAATATATTGAATATATATTGGCATATGTATTGTATATATGTTTCGGACTTGGATGTCCACCTACCGGATCTAGAAATTGGATGAGATCCAATTGATCTTCGAGATCTACCTAGTTAAATATCATACAACTTGTTGGCCAAAGTCAAGGTTGTGTGTTATTTAACGGGATACTAGCCCACTAGGAACTGGGTTTCTCGAGTACTCGACAGAGGGTTAGAGGCTCGCCGAAAAATAGTGGGAGGCTAGTATTGAATTTGCAATTTCATTCAGATACTTAGCTTTATGCGCTTTCAAATTATTTCGTCAAAATTATTTTATTAGTTGGACTAATATAATGTTATTTTTCTTGTAACAGTCAGACTGTACCCTATATCGTTGATTAGATATTTGGACTATCGTAATCAGTATGACAGGGAAGGGAAATGTCCGAGACATTATCATGGGTGAAAATGTCTTTAAGGGCACGAACTTTGCTGATTGGAAAATGAATCTAAGGATAGTCCTTGGAGTCGAAAGGCTGTTGTTTACTATACAGACACCTCTTGG
Organism: Zanthoxylum bungeanum; assembly: GCA_019454045.1. Lineage (NCBI taxonomy): Eukaryota > Viridiplantae > Streptophyta > Magnoliopsida > Sapindales > Rutaceae > Zanthoxylum > Zanthoxylum bungeanum. The sequence goes on along the minus strand of SKCR01016407.1, from coordinate 11,351 downwards.
GCCTAAACCCAAACCTGATTAGTTACTTGAGCTGGAGCTTTGGAACACTTATAGAAATGATAACGATACTGCTCAGTCTATTATGCTTACTTCGATGACTCAGCATTTCCATCGACAGAACAGAGACTTGGATCCCTATAACATGTTGGCGAGGTTGCACGATCTTCACCATTCTAACAAAAGAACGCAAAGATATGAGTTGCAAAAGAAGCTCTTCCGTTCACGTATTTCAGAAGGCATGTCAGTTGAATCCCATGTGGCACAGATGATTGCTGACATAGATGAACTAACTCAGATGGGGATAGTCTTAGAGGCTGAGACTACTATAGATTTGATCTTGTAGTATCTCCCCGACACCTGGAGACAATTCATCATAAACTATAACCTGATGAACACAGATGATACTCTTGGAGAGTTGTTGTCAATTCTCAAGGAAGCTGAGAAGGAGCTACTTAAGGGCAATAAGCACGAGGCGCACTTTGCTTCGACATCTCAGACATCGAGGGCTGGGCTCAAGGCGACTGGAGGTGTGAAGAAGAAAAAGCATAAGAGAAAGGAAAAGGCCAAATCGTCAAAGGCTGGGAAGCCAAAGGATAAATCTCAGGATATTATGCCTCCAGTGCGGCAAGTGAGGTCAATGGAAGCATGACTGCCGCAAGTACAAGGCGCTCTAGAAGGAGATTAAAGGGGGCAAGGCACCGGCTACATGTATGTTTGTTATTGAATAAACATGACTACTTAAAAATTGGATTTTTGATTTTGGTTGTGGTACTCACATATGTACTGATGTGCAAGATCTGTGGATTAGCAGGTGACTGGCCTCAGGGGATATTGATCTACGCGTCGAAAATGGGGCACCAGTCGCCATTTTGGCCATTGGCACTTTTTTTTTGGAATTGCCCTCGGGGCATGTACTAGAACTTACAGACTGTTATTATGTACCTTGTTTGACTAGGAATATTATTTCTGTATCTATGTTAACCCAATGTGGGTACACTTTTGTAATTAGAAACACCAAGTGTTTTATTTATAAAAGTGATATAGAAATTTTCACTGCTGTAGCAAATAATGGTCTTTACATTTTGAATATAAATCAATCTCAAACATATAATATAACAAACAAAAGGTTCAAAATGAGTAAGAAAGATGAAACTTATATGTGGCACTGTCGTCTAGGACACATAAACAAGACGCACATATCCACACTTTCAAAGAGTGGGTACTTGGACGGATTTGATCCAAATTCATATGACGTCTGCGAATCTTACTTATTAGGCAAAATGCCTAAATCACCTTTTAGCGATAAAGGTGAACGCGCCACCGAACTGTTAGCCCTTGTTCATAGTGACGTATGTAGGCCCATGTCTAGCCATACTAGAGGTGGATATGAATACTTCGTAACCTTTACGGATGATGTATCGCGTTATAGTTATGTGTATCTTATGAGACACAAGTCGGAAACTTTTGAGAAATTCAAAAAGTTTCGACACGAAGTTGAAAAATAGACCGGCAAGAGTATAAAGACATTACAGTTGGGTCGTTGTGGCGAATACTTGAGCAATGAGTTTCTGATTACTTGAAAGAATATGGTATTCTTTCACAATAGACTCCTCCCGGAACACCACAATTAAACGGTGTGTCTGAACGGAGAAACCAAACTTTGCTAGACATGGTAAGGTCTATATGATGAGTCACACTGAGCTACCTATTTCCTTCAGGGGATATGCATTAAACAATACAATTCTTATTTTGAATAAGGTTCCTTCAAAGTCTGTTCAACAGACTCCGTATGAAATATGGACAGGAATGAAACCGGGTTTCTCATTCCTGAAGATTTGGGGATGCTGGGCATACGTCAAATGTTTGGAAGGTACCAAACTTGAACCCAAATCGAATAAATACCGATTCATAGGATATCCTAGGGAAACCAAAGGATATTACTTTTATCACCCACGAGAGAACAAAGTATTTGTTGCTCTACATGCAGTTTTCTTCGAGAAGGAATTCCTAAATGCAATGGTTAGTGGGAGGAAAGTAGAACTTGATGAAAATCGGAGTGATATTGTTCCTGGTATAGAATCCTCAATGGAATAAGAACAGTCCATCCGGGATGAGACTGTACCACAATCTTCTATTTCACAAGGACCGCGTAGGTCGGAGAGAGTCAGGAAACAACCTGAGAGGTATGGATTTCTAATCTCACCTCATGTGGATATTAATCTCATTGAGGATAACGAATTGGCTACATATGAGGAAGCGATACAAGATATCGATTCCGCTTTATGGTAAGAATCCATGAAGTCCGAAATGGATTTCATGTACACCAAACAAGTTTGGACACTGGTTGATGCACCAGAAGGCGTAAAGCCTATTGGTTGCAAATGGGTCTTCAAGAAGAATACCGACATGGATGGCAATGTACAAACGTACAAAGCTAGGGTTGTAGCGAAGGGGTATCGTCAACGACATGGTGTTGGTTACGAGGAAACTTTCTCACCCGTTGCCATGACTATATCCATTCGGATAATGCTTGCTATTGCTGCATATTTCGATTACGAGATATGGCAGATGGATGTTAAAACCACTTTCCTTAACGGAAACCTTTTGGAGGATGTTTATATGCAATAGCCTAACGGTTTTATCATGCCAAGACTTGCAAACAAGGTTTGTAAGTTAAATCGGCCCATTTATGGGCTGAAGCAAGCATCGCGGTCATAGAACCAATGTTTTGATGAGATCATAAAAGAATTGATTTCATTCAAAACGAAGATGATCCTTGTGTATATAAGAAGGTTAGTGAGAGAGCACTGACTTTTATTGTCCTTTATATTGACGATGTATTACTTATAGGTAATGACATTCCTATGCTAACGTCGGTGAAAGCTTGGCTTTCATTGAAATTCTCCATGAAAGATCTGGGAGAAGCAGCCTTTATTCTGGGAATAAATATCTACCGGGATAGATCTAGAAAGCTGCTTGGACTCTCCCAGAGTACGTACATTGATAAAGTGTTGAAGAGATTCAACATGGATCAGTCCAAAAGGGGACTGTTGCCAATGTCACATGGTGTCTATCTATCTAAGGACATGTGTCCTAAAACTCAATATGAGAGAGACAACATGAGTCGAATACCATTCGCCTCGGCAGTCGGATTGATCATGTATGCCATGATATGTACGCGACCCGATGTCTCCTATGTTTTGAGCATGTGTAGTCGCTATTAGGCTGATCCAGCTGAAGGTCACTGGATGGCGGTTAAGAACAACCTTAAGTATCTTAGACGAACTAAGGATGATTTCTTAATCTATGGAGATGGAGAACTTGAGGTAACTGGGTATACCGATGCACGTTTCCAAATCGAAAAAGACGACTGTAAGTCACAATTCGGGTACATATTTTGTTTGAATAACGGAGCAGTGAGCTGGAAATCTTGGAAGTAGGAGATTATTACCGATTCAACAACAGAAGCGGAGTATATTACTGTAGCTGAAGCAACAAAGGAAGCAGTTTGGATCTGAAAATTCCTAATTGGATTAGGAGTAGTTCCGTTAGCAGCTGAGCCCGTTCCATTGTATTGTGACAATAACGGGGTTGTAGCGCAGGCTAATGAACCGCGGTCTCATCAACAATCCAAGCATGTTCTTCGAAGTTTCCATCTGATTCGTGACATCATACATCGTGGCGATGTGAAGGTCGAGAAGGTCGCATCAGATGATAACATGACAGATCCGCTGACGAAAGCTATTCCTCAGTAAAAGTTTGAGCGACATGTACATAGTTCAGGTATTAGATGCTTGAGTGACTGTCTATAGGCCAAGTGGGAGATTTTTGGACAGTTATGACCCATAGCGTCACTATTTGTAAAAGACATTGTGTTTTTGTACGAAATTAACTATATAGTAATGAAATTGTCTTTTACCGTTTTGTATTTATTTACTTTGATATGCAAATGGTAGAAGTCCTTATGATTAGTTCCAGATTGAGATGACATGAGACAGTATCAATCCATAAAGGTTTAATTATTAAATATCCCTAGTCGTAGTATTATCGAGACTGGACACCGATAATACGGAATAGACTAGTATTGCACTTATGCGCGTTGTGAGGGCATAACAGCATAGTTCTCATATGTTTAAGTATAGGATACTTATACAAGTGCGATAGGAGGTTGTGTTTTACCGATGGTATTGAAAACAGCTTCGCTCTGGAGAGACCCTGTGGAATCCAGTTAGTAGTATGTATATCTGTCTATGGGAGTCCGCTTCATGGTAGGTGCATTTGGTCTTAACCTGAGACTTGCATCGCTAGTACTTGCGACAATCGGTAAACTTTGGTTTAGGTCATCCAGGGCTTTAACAGGTACTGTGTACGCCTCTGCTGGGTTTATTGGGAATCGTAGTGTATTGGATGTGATGTCAAGATGGAAGTATCACTTCAGACATTTGGAGATAATGATCACACAGGGATTCAGAACTGGTTCTCTATTGTGTTGCAACCATCGGGATAATATGACAAGGTCATGATTATCCGATTCAAAGAGACTAGTTGCTTGATATCTGATATGTGCTTCGTACGGGACAGACACTATTTCAGCCCCAGGCCTTGCACGTGACATCTGATACTGGATCACAATACAAAATACTACGGTATACTATGCCTCCATTAAGAATATTTCTGGAGAATTGGGTAGGCATGATGCTTTGCTAGAAGCCAACCTTGTCTCGTAAATGGTAAAAACGTAGTACGAGGTACGTACGTGTTCGGATAGTCCGACGATCGTATTTACTACCAATATATCCAAGGATCTCTTGGGTCGCTTCCCAAAGATTCACCGATGATGTATGATTCGAACTTAATTAATCTGGGATTAATTACGAGAGACTTTATCTTGGATAAAGTACTATTTGAATAGAAAGAAAGATTTATTCGGAATTAATCGATAAAATAATATATTCAATATATTATTCGAAATTAGATTTCGACGTGGAATTAAAATTAGATTTTAATTCTGGCAAACGAGTTAATTTAGAATTAATTCGTTAGGGACGTGAATAATAATTTTGCTAGGCATAATTATTTAATTAAATTCGATTTAATTACGTCGCGACGGAAGTTCATTAATTCAGAATTAGAGAACCCGAGCCCAAGAGTGTTTGTGGGCCCACTCGCATTTGGAATCGTGTGGGGCCCATATGTCACATCAACCATCACATCACATGTCACTTTAAGTTACTTTTGGTTGATGAGTTTAGATGAGGTGTTGGTGGCTTGTAAAACACTCCAAATGAAAGCTTTGAAAGACTTATACCAACTTCACTTTTGGTATATCAAATTAATTGATTTTGGAAATCATTTACACAACATTCTTTTCTCTCTCTCATCTTAACCGAATTTGGCAAGCAAGAAATACTCTCCTTCTTGTTCTTCACTTGGCCGAATTTTGGATTGAGCAAGATCCAAATTTGTGGCAATTTTTTGAGTGCTAGCACACACACCTTCAAGGAATCATCAATAGGTGATAGGTAAACCTATTCAAGAGCTTGGAAACTCAAAGAAAAGCTTGGAGCTATTACTTCCACCTTGGCCGAATTCTTGGACTTCTTGGAGCAAAAACTTTTGTTGTTTGACGCATCCATAAACCGTTCAATGTAAGTGTGTTTCCGCCACTCTTCTTTTTTATTCATTCATGATTTTATGCTTATTTAATCTTGGGATTAAACCTAGAAACCCAACAATCAAATGGTGTTTGGCAAAGCATGCCATCTTCCTGTGGAGCTTGAACATAAGGCGTACTTGGCACTGAAGAAGTTAATTCTTGATCCACAAGCAGCAGGAGAAAATTGACTCCATCAATTCAATGAATTGGAGGAATTTCGCCTACAAGCTTATGAAAATGCCAGATTATAAAGAAAAGACCAAAAAATGACATGATTGAAAAATAGTGCGTAGACAACTGGAACCAAGACAGTGGATTTTTTTATACAATTCAAGGTTGAAATTTTCCATGGAAAGCTGAAATCTAGGTGGTCAGGTTCATTTGTGATCACTCATGTTTTACCTTATGGAGCTGTTGAGTTACTTGATCCCAACACTAACGAAACATTCAAAGTTAACAGTTAGCGAATCAAGCACTACAAGCACTACTGGGGTGAATCATTTGAGTGACAAAAATAAAGTTTCACACTTTCAGATCCAGCTTAAACGTTCGGGCAGTCATGTCTAGCTGACGACATTAAACTTAGCGCTGGTTAGGAGGCAACCAATGCAATTTGTGTATATATTCAGATTTGGTATGTGTGTTTAATTTGTGTAGATAAAGTCACATTTTATGATGGAATAAGTTCTCACAAATCTTCACAAGCAATTTTTTTTCTCTCCCTCAAAACTCTCTGATGAAAGTCTACAAAGCTCGCTTGGAACGAATGAGACTTCTGATGATCAAGATATTCCTAATGACATTCGTTGGATTATTGAAGCATGGGTCCGATTAGCAGGTGAGTCCTCTGACTCTTTTGTTTCATATCTGTGGTTTAGGAAGAAACACCTATATGCTAAAATAATGGGTGTTTGCTATAAATATGCAAGCATGACATGTAATACTCGTTGTCGTTCTTTAGAAATGGTCTCTGATAATCATGAAGATAAAATTAAATTCATTAGGGATAGCTTGAGTAAGGAGTCTTTGGATGACATATCATTGACTCTTGAGACGTATTCCAGTGGATATGTGCATCATACAATTCACATGTTATATACACAATTTCAAAAAGAAATACCACAATACAGTCTCGGGAATCTGACTTTAAAAGACCCTGTTTGCCAATTTATAAGAAATTGGATGGGAAGCTTGTCCCTAGCGCATAGATGTCAATCAAGCTGATACTTCTTGTAAATATTATTTTCTAATAACTGTGATTTATTTTGTTATTTTCTCCGACAGGATCCCGACTTTTTTTACTTTCATAATATATTCACTGTTTAACTAATAATTATCATTTCACAGCTACTAGTGCTATTTTTTTTTTGAAGTTTTATAAATTCAACTCATCATTACACTCTTGAAAACATCCATAGCTGAGAAATACATTAAAAAAAAAAAAAAAAATTGGAAGCTACTTCAAGAAGACAAGTTGTAAACATTTGTTTGTTTTGTTGTACTAGTGTTAGTTCTAAACCAGAATTTATAGCGGCAGCACATGAATTGGGTTGGGTTATTGCTGAAAGGAATAACACTTAGTAAATGGCGGTGGAAATCTTAGACTAATGCGGATCATGTCAAAGCTGTACAGGAAGGAAGTAGTCAAGTCTTGGGAATCATCCTAAAACCTTTTGCAGAGGCGAATCTTATAAGACCGTCAAACGGAGAGGAATTAATCGTGTCAGGTATGTCTGAACAACTGGTGGAAATGATTAACCGTGTTGATGCTTTTATTGCTTTTCCAGGTGGCCTAGGCATAATGGAGGAATTTTACAGTACTATCTTGGGCGAACTTGAACATACACCAATAACCAATTGGACTATTCAACGTTGATATATTTTATGATTTTCTTTGTATATTTCTTAATGATGCCCGGAGAAATGGATTCGTATCAAAACTTGAAAAGAACTCCTCTTTACTGCCAGAACTACCCAAGATTTAATTAACCAAATCTTAGCCTTTGAACCACAAGTTGACCTTTTAGATGTAGAATTTCAACTAACCAGGTACTATCTTCTAAACTCTTCTCTTACTTTTTAGACATTGGGGACACTGTCTCATTTAGTTTTGGGGGAGGGGAATAGTTAACTAGTATATTATTTTTTTTTTTTATTATGTGATTTTATTTGTTTTTAGTCAAAAATTTTCAAAAACATTAATAAAAAATTAAAAAAATATTTTGTGTTTTTTCGTTTTTAACTTGACTAATCAGGTGAAATTGGTATGAGATAGCTATGTAAGGAATTTGCACTCCTAAGACGTATCTCAACATATTTCGTAACAAGTTAATTTTGTTTATTTCCTTTTGAATTATTTAATTTGTGAATTCTCTATAAAACTGACTAAAATGGATTTTCATAAGCTCAGTTGACAGGTATTATCAACATGCATGGTAACATACGTACATGAAATGTAATTGAAAAGTTTGTAATATTCAGTGCTCTAGTTTAATTAGAGGAAGCATCTAAAAAGCGATGGGATAGAAAAAATGAATGATGAAAAACACATCTGAGATCCGAGTAATTAAGTCTTTAATGGTGTTTTCACATCTAGTGCCCTAAAGCCAAGTGGTTGGAAGTCACTGGCCCAAAGCTTGCTATATGGAATGAAGATGTTATTAAAAAAAATTTATATATCTGAAATCCGGATAATTAAGTCTGTAATGGGTGTTTTAACACCTAATGCCCTAAAGGCAACTGGTTTGGGAGTCACTATCCCAATGCTCGCTACATGGATGAAGATATTGTATATAAATAAAAAATAAAAATAAAAATTGGAAAAATTAGAAAAATATTTCATTGCTTAAAAAATGTGTGAAGTCTTATATAACTTTAGGACAAAAATATTACTCTCTTTTCAACTACACTTATGAATATTGTGGGCACAATGAGTTGATTATACCTTGTTAGCTGTGTGTATGAAGAATGGTAAAAATATTCGGAGAATTTACTTATTTGGTAATTTAGAAAGAAAAAACAAGGATTAACTTGGATAAGAAATTTCACTTGTTTAGTCACTAACTTGTTTATTCTTTTTTCTCTTGTCTTTTTGCTTTTGTGTGTATTAGTTTGACGTTTGTGGATTTCGTCACTGTAAGCCCTCACGAGACTACAACCCATCCACTAAGGACACCTAGGGGTTTAAAGGCTTGTTGCATAAACTAAATGCAACTGTGATCCCTCCGAAATTGGCTTAGTTTAATGTTTACGTTAAAGATGTTTATGTTATTTTATTTTATTGTTTTGCTCTAGGACTAGCAAAATGTTAGGTTTTGGGGTGTGGTAGTAGTAAATAGATCATTATTTCCCTGTTATTTGACATAATATTTTGTACAGTTTCTTGAGTTTTGTGAACATTTTGATGTGTTTTTGTGGTATTTTATGGATAATAAATAATAGGACTCTCTGGAGGCAATTCGGGGCCAAAACAGCGAAAAATAGACAAAAATGGCAAAAATATAAATTTCTTGCTAAAATACGCCTTTTTTCTAAAATGCACCATTTTGTTAAAATGCGGTGTGCTAAAATGCACCGCCTGCTAACATACGCTGGACTCGTAGACCAATCAGAGAAATTTTACCTTCATGCGTATTGCTAACATGCATCTGCCACGTGTCAATATTACAGCAAAGATGCTAACATACGTCTTGGCACATGTCACCATCACATGCTGCAGACAATCCATATCTTTACTGATGTCGGCATTGTGACGCGTACCAACTTTATGTGTCGCGATGTTGAACAATAATACTACCGACAAACACGTGTCCTCATCTTCGAAAGTTGCTCACCACGTGTTCATCATCAAAGACGCGTCACGACGCGCAATGTTCCACGTGTCGCGACGCATGAGGCAAAATTTTGCCTATAAATTGAGGCCGAATTTCATTTGTAAAACCATACTTTCTTCTAAAGAATCCTTAAGAATACTAAGAAGAGTGTATCTTGTTTATTTATTTACTTTTTGCAATTGTACTTTCTTTTCTTTACTTTTCAATCTTTATTTTCTTTATCCAACATGAGGAGGTAACTTCCCCCTGCTGGGGTGAAAGGTAAAGTTTTTATTACTAATATTTAGATTAATCTCACTTAATTATAATATATAAACTATTAAAACCTGACTTAATGAGGATACCTCCTTTATGGTCGGTTGGATTTCATGAAATTGATTTTTATCTGACTAAACTAGATAATGCCTGTATGGTCGGTTGGAATTGATTATAAATTTGACTTAGTCAGGATACCGTCTATATAGCCAGTTGGTAATTATCACACAAAGTTAATATATTATAATAAGTTAGATATCTAAAATAGAAGTAATAAAAGTGGATCCTCTAACCTCAGTATTTTCTCCTATTGTATTTTTACCTTTTTAATTTCCAGCATTTACTTTATTTAAGTTTTTACTAGCCTTAGATATGTGTAGTAACTAAACCCATTATCTGGGGTTGTGATGAATTCCAATATCACCGGTTTATAAGGGGTTATTTTATAGTCTGGGTAATATAAAGGTTTATTTATTAAATCTTAAGCTTAATGCTTCTTGTTAACTGGCCATTAATAAGATTGATGTGGTAAACTTAAAATAAACTAGACAAAGGAATTTAAAGTTTCTACCTTAGATTTTATAGACCTCGATCTTCCGTGATGATTGATAACCCTTTAATAGATTTCCTTACAGGATAGACATATACATGTCGGGCGGGGATAGCTACAATTGAAACTTAATCTTAATGAATTCAGGAAACTTGGTTGACATAGACATATGATTAACTGGGTTACACTGGGTATTTGCATCTGACCATTGACAGAGACTTTTGCATAATTTCATGTTCCAGGTTAGTAAATCGATATAGTACACAAGCATGAGATAACCACTTCATCTTTAAAAGATAGTGGAAGGATTCACAACCCTGGATAGTTTAATAATATTGAATTTTTTTTTAATTTACTTTCGTATTGTTTAATTTACTTGTTTTAAGTTTAAAGTCACCATCCAATCAAACAACCAATCTATTAGATACTCGAAAAAAATTGACTTTATAAATTATAATAACTTAGGTATTAAGTCCTCTTGGGATCGATACATTTATACTACTTGAAATATACATGCGCTTGCATTATATGCGTGTGATTACGCCGGTCATAAATCTTACTTACATGTGGTTTTTTCCTTAGCTCTGTAAGGTATTTCAGACAATTCATTTTCCAGTGCCTTTCCTTGTTGCAATAGAAACACTTTTCTTTGGGTTTGGCATCCTTGGAGCTTCTCTTGTTCTTCTTCATGGATTATGCCTTAGCTTTCCCAGTGTTTTCCTTCTTCTTCTTTGTGGATTTGGAAGATTCAAAAACATTTGCCTCTTCACTAAGCTTACGAGAATCCACTAGTATGGACTCGTAATAGGTGAGCTCATTAAATAGTTGAGTCAAAGTAAAAGTTAATTTGTTCGTAACATAGTTGCTTTTAAATTGCAAAAACTCTTCGTAAGAGTTTCCATGATCATGGTCTCCTGGTTACACTCATCAATACAAGCTCCATGAGTTTCGACCGTACTGAGATATGTCATCATCCTTAAGACGTGCTCTCGGACAGATGTCTCTTCCTTCATTCTTGCGGTCATTGTTGAGATCATAGCCTTATGACGTTAACGCT